>PVKV010031958.1:0-12506 GCA_004027835.1 Alouatta palliata | reverse complement strand
TCGACCACTTTTTTGGTATTTTTAGTAGAGATGGGGTTTTGCCATGTCGGTCAGACTGGTCTCAAACTCCTGACCTCAGGTGATCCACCTACCTCAGCCTCCCAAGTGCTGGGATTACAGATGTGAGCCACTTTGCCCAGCTGTTCTTTTTACTAGACCCAGGACAGGGCTTGGATCCCCCTGTGTGTCCCTTGTCCCTGCCTGTGGTGGACTTGTAACTATTTGTAATTCAGTGAGTAACCACCATCTCACTGTTGTCATGTATTCTGTTTCCCCTGGCCTCCTCCCTTGCTCCCTCCTGGCTCTTTCCAGCCCTTGCCAGCTGCCCACATTCCCGCTGGGTGGTCCCCTGATTTGCCTGTCTCATCCCTCAACCCCACCTCATCTCCTGCCTGTTTCCTTTGACCCCAGGTCAGTAAGATCAGTTTAGTGGACCTTGCTGGGAGTGAGCGGGCTGACTCCTCAGGAGCCCGGGGCATGCGCCTGAAGGTGAGGGGGCTTCGGAGTGCTGATTGGTTGGAGGGCAGTGTTGTGGGCTGTGTGTGGAGGTCTCCATTTGGAGGAACCTGGGACTCTTGTTGGGGAGATACAAAGGGGAAGTGGATCGGATTGGGAGAGGAGGGCCTCATCCCTACATTCCTCATCCTTTTCTAGGAGGGCGCCAACATCAATAAGTCTCTGACTACTCTAGGGAAGGTGATCTCGGCCCTTGCGGATATGGTGAGACCTGGATGTTGGGAAGAGAAGGGGCTTGAGAAAGGGGGAGTGACCCACTCTAACTTTCTTCTCTCTTTTATCCCCCAGCAATCAAAGAAGCGGAAGTCGGATTTTATTCCCTACAGGGACTCTGTGCTCACCTGGCTGCTCAAGGAAAATTTGGGTGAGGGCCTCTTCCTCTCTCTCTGCTGTCCCTGACACATCCCACAAACCCCTTTGGTATGTCTGACAGATGCCCTTGCCATGCCAAGAATCCCAGATCCTGTTGTCTCACTTCTTCCTCTGACCCAGGGAATATCCTTTGAAGATTTCCTGATGCTGAGATAAAGGCCACACCCTCCCTGCCAAGCCTCACTGACCTGGCTACTCATGAACCCTCCCTGATCCCTGATCCCAGATCCCAGATCCCAGATCCCATACCCACTGCTGCACTGCTGACTGCATCCCCGTCCCGTGGTTCTGTGACTATCCTGCAGATACCTGGTATCTCCCTGACCTCACTGTCTCCTATAACCAGATGTCATGGTTAGTTCCACACTCTTAGCTTCCTCTGCCTCAAACCGTGACCCTGTCAGACCCCTGCCTGAGCAGTGAGGCTGCGGCCCCATGACCCAGTCTGACTTTTTTCAGCCCCTACTTTAGCTAAAGCTTTTCCCTGCGTTCCATTGATAGGTGGGAACTCACGCACAGCAATGATTGCAGCCCTGAGCCCTGCTGACATCAATTACGAGGAGACTCTCAGCACCCTCAGGTGGGGCTTCTGGCTCTAGCAGGGATGGGGCAGAACAGGAAAAGTGCCAGGAGTTCAGAGGCGAGTTGCTTAGGACCCTGCTAGTGAGACGGGGTAGATGTCTGAACCCTGCCATAGTATCTTGAGACTTGGGAGAGGGAAAAGGAAAAACAGGTGGCAGACCAAGGGTCCCCTGCACCCAGGCCTCACCGATCCTTCTCCTCCTTCACCCAGGTATGCCGACCGCACCAAGCAAATCCGCTGCAATGCCATCATCAATGAGGACCCCAATGCCCGGCTGATTAGAGAGCTACAGGAGGAGGTGGCCCGGCTGCGGGAGCTGCTGATGGCTCAGGGACTGTCAGCCTCTGCTCTGGAAGGTAGGGGTTCCAAGGACGGGCAGCTCAGGATGCCCCTTGGCCCACCCCATCCTCCTCATATGCGTTTGCCCACTTCTGGAGCCAGGGAGGGATCATGAACTATGACTCAGTGACTTGGAAACAGATGGGGGACGTATGTCTTCAGATGTGACAGAGTTGGGAGGTACTAATTCTCTAGGGGAGAGTCAGGATCCAGAGGGACCTGTCAGGCTCCTGGAACTAATAAAATGACAGGTACAGGAAATGTGTACTTATGGGTCAAACAGTAAATTGTTAAGAGGCTAGGCTACTGGCTAACTCTGCTGGCAGACGTTCTTGTAAAATGTCAGAGTCGAAGTGGATGATGGTGTAACAGTTCGCAGTGGAGTGGTTTCTAACATGTCGTACTCAGCCTCACTGATAGGCAACAGTGTCCAAATGACAGAATGTATAATCCATACTGACTGGGTCAGGAATGGACCCTGCATTCAGTCTTGAGATCATCCCATTGAGGATAGTTAGGGTGCTGAGGGGCACAGTGTGGGGAATATAAGTGGGAAGAGAAGGATAATGTAGATAGGATATTTGCCTTCCAACATTTGAGGGATTGTCACGCAGAGAGAAAGCAGTAAGATCTTTTATCCCAGAGGGCAGAACTAGAAACACTGGTACACATGATGTGGGGCCTGTTTCAGCTCAACACAGCTAAGAATTCTTACCTTTTTTTTTTAATTGAGACAGAGTCTCACTCTTGTCTCCCTGGTTGGAGTGCAGTGATGCACTCTCGTTTCACTGCAACCTCCGCCTCCTGGCTTCAAATTATTCTCCTGCCTCAGCCTCCTGAATAGCTGGGATTACAGGTGCCTGCCACCTCACCTGGCTAATATTTGTATTTTTATAGAGACTGGGGTTTCTAGAGACCATGTTAGCCAGGCTGGTCTCGAACTCCTAACCTCAGGTGATCTGCCCTCCTTGGCCTGCCAGAGTGCTGGGATAACAGGTGTGAGCTACTGCATCCAGCCCAGCTAAGTATTTTATTTCTTTCTTTTTTTGAGACAGAGTCTCACTATGTTGCCCAGGCTGGAGTGCAGTGGCACGATCTCAGCTCACTGCAACCTCTGCCTCCCAAGTTCAAGTGATCCTCCTGTTTCAGCCCCCTTAGTAGCTGGGATTACAGGCATGTACAACCATGCCCAGCTAATTTTTGTATTTTTAATAGAAACCGGGTTTTGCCATGTTGGCCAGGCTGGTCTTGAACTCCTACCTCAGATGCTGCACCCATCTCGGCCTCCCAAAGTGCTGGGATTACAGATGTGAACCACTGCGCCCAGCTCCAGCTAAGAATTTTCTGATGGTGCAAGTCATCTAACAGTGGAAAGGACTGGCTGCCTCATTCAGTAATGAGCTCTGCACCCCTGGGGTTCAAAGAGAGAGACTGGGTGCCCATTTGTCATGGTAGGAGGGCTCCCTGCTTGGTAGGAGGCTAACCAGCTGTCTTCTGTAGTCCTTACAGACTCATCCTCTGTGAAGCTCTTGGTCTCCTTGATGTCTCTCATCTGCTTCTTCTTTCCTTAGCCTCATTCTTTTTCCTCTGTCTCCCACCCAGGCCTGAAGACAGAAGGGAGTGTCGGAGGTGCCCTGCCAGCTGTATCGTCTCCCCCCGCTCCAGTGTCACTGTCATCGCCCACCACACATAACGGGGAGCTGGAGCCGTCATTCTCCCCCAACACGGAGCCCCAGATTGGGCCGGAAGAAGCTATAGAGAGGCTGCAGGTGGGAAGGTGGAGCTGATAAGGGCTAGGGGTCTGTTGGTTGCTGGGAGTTTACTTCTACAAAGTCAAGCTTGAGAAAGAAGGAATTCTAGGAGTAGAGTGGCCCCAGGGTAGATGCTTGTCCCAGACCATCCTGAAACCTACCCACCCTTTTTCCCCAGGAGACAGAGAAGATTATAGCTGAGCTGAATGAGACGTGGGAGGAGAAGCTACGCAAGACAGAAGCCCTGAGGATGGAGAGGTGTGAGGGCCGACAGCTGGGGCCCTGGGAGGAGTTGGGGGCAGTGGTGGAGGTTGGGCCCCACAGGGAAGGAGATCAGGGGCAATGAAAGTAAGACTGACATTTGCCTGTCCTTTGCACACAGAGAAGCGTTGCTGGCTGAGATGGGGGTGGCCGTCCGGGAGGATGGGGGAACTGTGGGCGTCTTCTCTCCAAAGAAGGTGAGTGAGGAATTGGGTGAGGAGGCCTAAAGAGCTCTCTAAATGCTTAGAGAAGAGGCAGCAGGTGCAGGGTAGTGAGTGCTATCTCCCATCTCTCTTTGAGGTCCCTGCCTTGTCCCTCCATCATTTCTGTCCCCTCCCCTGCCACCTCCTCTCTGTATTGTCTAGTCATCCCTGCCTTCTCCCTCTAGCCACTTGATAGCCTCAGGAGAGAGGGAGAGGACCTGGGAAATTGGAGGTTGGTTGTGATAGAGACTGAGGCACTGTGGCCGGGCGTGGTGGCTCACGCCTGTAATCCTAGCACTTTGGGAGGCCGAGGGGGGTGGATCACCTGAGGTCAGGAGTTCAAGACCAGCCTGGCCATCATGGTGAAACCCCCTCTTTATTATAAAAAAAAAAAAAAAAAAAGAAGAGACTGAGGCACTGTACATGCCTTTGTCTCATTTGAGTTTTATACTCTTCATATGTGCTAAAAAAAATAACTAAAGAAATCTGTTTTTCAAAAGGATAACTTGGGAAGACAAGACCAAAGGGAATAGAGGAGGCATAAGCACTATGCTGTAAGGTAGTGGGTACCAGTACAGCGAGGGGTTGGTTAATAGATGGAGGCACCAGTATGGCCTGGAGCTATGCCACAACTGGTTTCCTGGAGAAGGTAGTTTGGAAAGTGGAACCTGAAAGATGGACAGGGCTTGCAGGGTATAGAGAAGTAGGGACAACATGAGGTTGAACAGCCTGGGGTACGTGTTGGTCTAAGTGGGACATGCCAGTGCCTGACACGTACCTGCTGCCAGATTTTAGGTGCCTCAGATTTGCTGAAAGGAAGGAAGGAGCAGGGCAGGAGAGGTCAGGCTCAGATGGAGGTAGGAATAATACTCAAAATATGAATAACCAGCCAGCACAGGGACTGACCAATCAGAAGGGACACTGGCTATAGACAGCCAGCGCCGCTGTACCAGTGCATACCAATGAAGGAATGGGCAGAGGCCAGTTTGAGCAGAGCAGGAACTTCCAGTTCCACCAGGGAACCAGCCCAGCCTGTCTGGACCATGGTGTGAAGCAGCAGAGGATCAGGCCCTAAGTCAGATATACTGTGCTCTGGGCCAGACAGGGTCACTGGGGGCTACGTGGAAGAGGTGATGGGTTACCAGAATGAGGCTCCTCTCTCTTTTGTAAATCCAGGTCCATCTAGAGGACTAAGCAAGCAGGGATCACTGAACCCCTCTTCTGAAAAGAGAAGGATTTTGCCTTGTCTGGCCCAAGCCACAGCAAGGAAGTGAGAGAGCTGTGGGCAGCAGGCCAGGCTGCTTGTCTGGGGTCTTGCCTAGGGCTGGGGACCCTGGGCTTTGGAGTCCCTCTGAGGGAGCCAGACTCTTCTGGGACCCAGCCACATCTAGGTGGAGAGAGGGGCTACAGATCTTCTCTCAGCATGGCTTCCAGCCACCTTTGTGTACCTGTACCTGGGACGCTTCCACCATGGTTGCAAGGATGGAGAAAAAGCAGAAAGGAGTGTGGAGACTGATGGGGTGGATGTTTCTTCCTTGGAGAGCTTGCAGATATGCCACCTGCCAAAGCCTGGAGACCAAAGGAGGGGATCTTGTTTTATTATTAATTGTTCTTATAAAGGTAATACACACCAGAGAGAACATTCTAGTAGTTCTAAAAGGTGTGTACAGTGAAAAATAAGTCTCTCAGTTTACAGCATTTTGTTAAAGAAAAAAAAAAGTAAGTCTCCATCCTTCCCACCCTTAAGTTCCCCTCTCAGAGACAGCCTCCATTATGAGTTCTTTTTTTTTTTGAGACGGAGTTTCGCTCTTGTTACCCAGGCTGGAGTGCAATGGCGCGATCTCGGCTCACCGCAACCTCCGCCTCCTGGGTTCCAGCAATTCTCCTGCCTCAGCCTCCCGAGTAGCTGGGACTACAGGCACGTGCCACCATGCCCAGCTAATTTTTGTATTTTTAGTAGAGATGGGGTTTCACTATGTTGACCAGGATGGTCTCGATCTCCTGACCTCGTGATCCACCCGCCTCGGCCTCCCAAAGTGCTGGGATTACAGGCGTGAGCCACCGCGCCCGGCCCATTATGAGTTCTTAATGTGTTCTCCTAGAGATAGTGTCTAGAAGGTGTTACAATACATGTTACAGGCATGTGTTATATACAGCTATACACATTTGCACACATTTACAGCCTCTCTCTCTGATAGTTGTAGTTGCATACCTTATTTTATTTTATTTTTTTGAGAGAGAGTCACATTATGTTGCCCAGGTTGGAGTGCAGTGGCACAGTCTCAGCTCAGTGCAAACTCTGCCTCCCAGGTTCAAGTGATTCTCATGCCTCAGCCTCCTGAGTAGCTGGGATTACAGGCGCCTGCCACCATGCTGGGCTAATTTTTGTATTTTAGTAGAGGCAGTGTTTTGCCAGGTTGGCCAAGCTGGTCTCAAACTCCTAGCCTCAAATGATGCGTCTGCCTTGGCCTCCCAAAGTGCTAGGATTACAGCTGTGAGCTACAGCGCTTGGCCTGTGTACCTTATTTTAAAGGTTCCTTTATTTTTTTCACGGCATCAGGGTATTCTGTTGTGTTGATGTAGGATAATTTAACCAGCTTCCCACTGATGGACATTCAGATTCTTTCCCATTCCTTGGTGATACAAACAAGGCTACCATGCATAGTCTTACAAATGAGTGTTATCTGTAGAGAGATTCCTAGAAGTGGAGATTTTGGGTCAAACGGTAGCTATTTAAAATTTTAATCTATATTGCCAAAGTACCCTCTGAAGATTATAACGATACCAGTGTATACTCCCAATGGTAGCATGCAAGAAAGGTTATATCCCCTCACCCTTTTCCACATTCTGGCTTAATGAGACTTTTTTTTTTTTCCCTGAGCTTGTTTTATTAATGAGACTTTTATCTTTGCCAGTGTGATTAGTGAAGAAGTGTCTTAGGGTAGTTTACTTTTACATTTTTCTCAGGGTGGTGAGGGTGAACATATTCTCATGTTTAAAAGCCATGTGGTCTGAAGCCAGAAGGGAGAACTGTTAGGCACATGGGGGAAATGGGTTTGGGCCCCAGAGGAGAAAACTAGTTTGTCTTGGAGGGAGCCCCCTCTTGCTGGGACCCCCACCACTGGGGCTAAGCACTGCTTAAATCAGTAGTATTCAAACGTGGCTCTGAACTTCCTTCTCAGGGTTGAGGGGAGGGACAGGACCTACCCCCAGCTTGGGCCTGAGCAGCTCCTTGCTAATCTGCTTGATGTCCTGGGCTTCTAGAGAAGGTTTCGCTTTGAACAAAAGTTACAGGGCTGAACAAAAAGTTGAAAAGCACTGCCCCAAATCGTATTTCCTCTCCCAAGGGATAGATTGCTTTCTGCTTCTGGAGCCCATCAGTGTTTGCCAGTCCCAGAGCCGGCCTGACACTGCGGTGTAGGGAGGGGCATGGGTGTCCCTCAAGGGAAATGTCGCAGGAGTGATCCTTGGAGCACTTGGGTGAGGGGTGGATGCACAGATATACAGATACCCGTGGGGGACACAGCCTTGAGCTCTGACTGTTCAGGTGGCTCCCAGAGAAATAGGGGTTCAGCTACGTGCTGTTTCCCTTCTGTACCCTGTGCTTTTCTGCCTCTGCGCTTCTGTGCAGGCTCCTTTCACCTGGAGCGCTCTTCTTGGTACATGTACACACCCTCCTCATTCTTAAAGGCCAGCTTCCATGTTGCCCTTCCTATTAAGTCCTTCTGATCCCTTTGGAATCCCAGAGTTCTTCACTTTATTCGTCTTTGCCTTTGAGTCCCTCCCAGAACACAGGGGCACTCAACTCCCTGGGAACAAATGAATGAACAAATGAACTTAAGCAAGGGCATGAGGAAATCAGAAACTCCTCCATGAAGCATCCATTTCCCACTTGTAACAGTGTTTCCATGCTAAGCCTCACCTCCCCTAGCTGACTTTGATTTCCTGACTGACTGGACAGCAGTGCCTGGGCTTGACTCATCTCTGGGCACCGCCTAGTGCTTCACCAGGGCGAAGTAGAAAGGCCATAGTAAATCCTTCTGGAGCAGAGGCAGGAGGTCTTGTGTTCTGATGGAAAGTTTAGGAAAAATTCCTGGAGGAAGTCACATTTCAGACAGGCTGGGAGGAATGGGAAGGAAGTGAATGATTTTGGCTGGTTGGGGTGGGGCGGGAGGGAGGCTGTTGTGGGGGCCGTCAGGGATGCAGGAGGCCTGCTTTGGAGTGAGTGCTCAGGGGTCCTCTGAGTGGAAGTACAGAGCCTGGGAGAGAGGCCTGGGAGTGGGGCTTGGACAGGTGGACTGGAGCCTGGACATGGAAGAGGCCCCAGGAATGCCAGGGTAAAAAGCAGGCTCAAGTCTAGTGGGCCTGGGTTCCAGCTGGAGAGGTCTCAGCAAGGACATGGCCATGGTGAGGTGTGGGCAGGAAGCTGGGGGACCCGAAGGGTGGCAGGAAGGCAGGTGGGCCTGGGGCAGGGTGGTGCCCAGGGGAAGACAGGTGTCGAGGGGCAGGCAGCAGCTGGCATGAATGGGGGTACAGAGGCAGCAAGGCCTGTGTACCACCCAGAGTACTACCCATGGAGAGCAGGGCTGTTGTAATAGAAACAAGTCAGGAGAAGGGAGTGGGCTGGGTTTTCAGCACAAAGCAGCATAGCAATCACTCAGGTATTCAGGATGGACTTGGTTGGGGACTTCAGGCAGGGACAGCCCCAGGCAGCTGCTGCAGGGACCCAGGCCTGAGGACAAGGGGTAGTCACTGGGGAAGAGTCAGGGAGACTGACAAGAAACATGTTGGTTCCATTTGCTTTTAAGTTGAAGTGACACTTTTTATTTTTTAATTGTGAAAATAATTCATGTGTGTAAGAAATTCAAGATTGATGAAAGGTGGGGAGTACCAGTGTGCTCACTCAGTCTCCCTGCTTACTCTCCAGAAGCTTCACAGTACATTTTGAAGAAAGAAAAGATGGGACCTGGGACAGAGGAATATAGGGAAGAAGAGAATGCAGGGGTGTCTGGGGCTTCTGGTCAGGGAGCCTGGCAGGTCAAGGAGCCTGGCAGGTCAAAGTGCTTCTGAAGAGACAGGCCTTGGGAAGGGTTGCTGACCTGGACGTAGCTGGATGGGTGGGGCAATTTTTGTAGGCCCCTTGTGTGAAGAGAGGGTGGATCAGGCTGTCCCAAAGGCAGTTGGTGTGAGAAGTGGGAACCAAAGAACCTAAGATGATCCTCAGGGTGGAGGGATGACGATGGGAGGAGTACAGAGGGCGTGGGAGCTCTCCAGAGTGAGGGGGCACAGCTGGCAGTGCCAGGCCTGGAGGGGTGTCTCCTCTCACTCCTTCCTTCCTTCCTTTCCATGGCACCCCTGGATGGCTCCCTCGACCATCCTTCTCTCCCACCTTAGACTCCCCACCTGGTGAACCTGAACGAAGACCCTCTGATGTCTGAGTGTCTGCTCTACCACATCAAAGATGGCATCACCAGGTAGCGTGTACCCAGCAGGGGTGGCCTCTGCTTTTGGGGTGTGGCTGCAGAGATTGGCCACATTGGTGACTCCCTTCCCTGGTGGTCCCTGGAGACACCTCACATCTCTCTAAACAGCCACCTCCACAGCCCCGCATGCTCTCCCAGCTTCAAGAGAAGTTGCTGAGCCTGCCTGCTCAGTGGCTGTCTTGCCTTCATCTGCCAGTTTGGTTAGGGTGAGAGATCTTTGTTTACTGGGGCAAGAGAGTTAGGAAATGTAGACCCCCATATTCTTAGCCCCTGATGCCAATGCCTTGGCATCCCTTGGTGGCGCATTCCCTGGGGAATGAGCAGGGAAACATGGCCTGGTCTGTGCTGTTGAGGGCTGGGCAGCTAAGGGCAAGTGGCTCCTATTAACAAGTCCTGGGGGCTCGATGCCTCCCCTAAAGAGGTGAGGGTTCCCTTCCCCTCCCACCACGGGCATTTGTGGCTATCTTTGTAATCATCGCAGATAGGGAGTAAGCTCTCAGGATCATCAGTCTTAAGGAGGGTGGAGGCCTGTGGCTGAGGGTGCCCATTTCTCCCATGTTTGCTTTTCCCCTTTGCTGTATAACATTGTGACTAAGAGCATGGCTTCAGAGTCAGGCACACCTGGACTCAGATCTGAGCTTCACCGCTGCCCACCTGAATGACCCTGAGCAAGCCACTTCACCTCCGGGAGCCTCTGCTTCCTCATCTGTGAAATGGGAATAATTTGCTTGGCTTATTGAGTTGGATAAACTGGTGTTCAGGAGGGGCTTGGTTAAAGTCTGACACATGCTCAGGAACGTTGGCCATTGCTTCCCCAGGGTTGGCCAGGTAGATATGGACATCAAGCTGACTGGACAGTTCATTCGGGAGCAACACTGCCTGTTCCGGAGCATCCCCCAGCCAGATGGAGAAGGTAATGGCTGAGGGGGTAAGAGAGGCCAGACAGGGAGACAGAGAGGCCCCATGTTCCACCCCAGACACGGAACACAGAGGCCTGGGTTGGGCACTAGGGAGTGCAGCCATATAAAGAGGAGTGGTAGCCTTGTCCTCAGAGGGGCTTTGGGCTCATGAGTATGAATTGAGGAATATCACAGGCCTGGCCCTCTGCACCCACCCTGAGAGGGCAGACTACTGTGTGGTCAGGGACTGGTGAGGGTCCCAATGCAGAAATGGAACACTGGTGAGCCAGAGAGTGGGATTTTGCTGAAGAGATCCTGCCCTTCTTGATCTTGTTAGACAAAACTTGCACTCTCATCCTTTTTAAATGAAAACCTGTATTTGAATATCTGAACTTTCCCTGTAGAAAACCTGCTTCTATCCAGTTACGACTGCAGAGGTTTCTTTTTTTTTTGTTTTTTCTTTTTCTTTTATTTATTTTGTTTATTGTTTGTTTGTTTTTTGAGACGAAGTCTTGCTCTCTTGCCCAGGCTGGAGTGCAGTGGTGTGTTCTCGGCTCATCACAGTCTCTGCCTCCCTGGTTCAAATGATTCTGCTGCCTCAGCCTCCCAAATAGCTGGGACTACAGTTGTATGCCACCCTGCCCAGCTAATTTTTGTATTTTTAGTAGAGACTGGGTTTTACCATGTTGGCCAGGATGGTCTCGATCTCCTGACCTCGTGATCTGCCTGCCTTGGCCTCCCAAAATGCTGGGATTACAGGTGTGTGCTACTGTGTCCAGCCTTTTTTTTTCTGAAACAGAATCTCACTCTTGTTGCCCAGGCTGGAGTGCAGTGGTGTGATCTCCCCTCACTGCAGCCTCCGCCTCTTGGATTGAAGTGATTCTCCTGCCTCAGCCTCCTGAGTAGCTGGGATTATAGGAGTGTGCCACCACACCTGACTAATTTTGTATTTTTAGTAGAGACGGTGTTTCACCATGTTGGCCAGGCTGGTCTCGAACTCCTGGCTTTAGGTGATCCACCCACCTCTGCCTCTCAAAGTTCTAGGATTGCAGGTGTGAGCCACCTCACGGGGCCGACTGCCAAGGTTCTGAGAGTTAAGGGGCCATGTGCCCCTTTGTTTTGAAACTTCCAGGCTTTAGCCCTTATGTGGCCATTAGCAGCAAAAGCTTTTAAGAATCACAAACTCTAAGGGTGAAGTTAGTAGCCTGACATATTAATAAAACAATACTTATGAGGTTCAAGGTGTATTATTATTATTATTTATTACTTTTTTGAGATAGGGTCTCACTGTGTCACTCAGGCTGGAGTGGAGTGGCATAATCACGGCTCACTGCAGTCTTAATCTCCCAGGCTCAAGTGATCCTCCCACCTCAGCCTTTCAAGTACCTGGGACCACCGGCGAGCGCCACCATGCCTAATTTTGTAGTGATGGGGTTTCACCATGGTGTCTGGACTGGTCTCACACTCCTGAGCTCAAGTGATCCTCCCGCCTCGGCCTCCCGAAGTGCTGAGATCAGGCGTGAGCCACCATACCCAGCCCATTTTTTAATTATTATTAGTAGTATTGTGGGTTTTTTTTTTTTTTTTTTGGAGGCAGAGTTTCACTCTGTCCCCCAGGCTAGAGTGCAATGGCACAATTTCGGCTCACTGCAACCTCCACCTCCCGGGTTCAAGCAATTCTCCTGCCTCAGCCTCCCAAGTAGCTGGGATTACAGGCGTGTGCCACCATGGCCAGCTAATGTTTGCATTTTTAGTAGGGACAGGGTTTCACCATGTTGTTCAGGCTGGTCTTGAACTCCTGACCTCGTGATCTGCCTACCTTGGCCTACCAAAGTGCTGGGATTATAGGTGTGAGCCACCGTGCCCAGCCATTTTTTTTATTTTTAAATTTTTATTAAAAAAAAAAAAAAGGAGGCCGGGCGCGGTGGCTCACGCCTGTAATCCCAGCACTTTGGGAGGCCGAGGCGGGTGGATCACGAGGTCAAGAGATCGAGACCATCCTGGTCAACATGGTGAAACCCCGTCTCTACTAAAAATACAAAAATTAGCTGGGCATGGTGGCACGTGCCTGTAGTCCCAGCTACTCGGGAGGCTGAGGC
>PVKV010031957.1:0-12193 GCA_004027835.1 Alouatta palliata | reverse complement strand
AAGAATGGTGGCCTTTTCTGCTCGCTTCAGCAGCACATATACTAAAATTGGAACAATACAAAGAAGATTAGCGTGGCCTCTGCTCAAGGATGACACTAAAATTTGTAAAGTGTCCCATAAAGCTTTAAGATTTTTAATTTTTTTTTAAGAAAAGAGGCCAGTGCGGTGACTCATGCCTGTAATCCCAGCACTTTGGGAGGCTGAGGCAGACAGATCACAAGGTCAGGAGTTTGAGACCAGCCTGACCAACATGGTGAAATCCCATCTCTACTCAAAATATAAAAATTAGCTGGGCGTGGTGGTACACGCCTGTAATGCCAGTTACCAAGGAGGCTGAGGCAGGAGAATCGCTTGAACCCAGTAGGCAGAGTTGCCGTGAGCCAAGATCTTGCCACTGCACTCCAGCCTGGATGACAGAGCGAGACTCCAGCTAAAAAAAAAAAATGATGGCCGGCATACATGGGGAGAAACTGGGTTTTAGAGGATGGGGCTAGTCTCTGCAGCACTTTCCCGTCTCCACAGCTTAGGGAAGGTGTTATTTAAGATCTTAAAATTGCTGCTGACACTTTAGGAAAGGGCAAGCATCTCTCTCTCTTACTATTTTGTTTGTGTTAAAAATGAACAATTCACTTATGCCTGTAATCCCAGCACTTTGGGAGGCTGAGATGGGTGGATCACAAGGTCAGGAGTTCAAGACCAGCCTGGCCAATATAATGAAACCCTGTCTCTACTAAAAATACAAAAAAATTAGCTGGGCATGGTGGCAGGCACCTATAATCCCAGCTACTTGGGAGGCTGAGGCAGGAGAATTGCTTGAACCTGGGAGGTGGAGGTTGCAGTGAGCCGAGATCGCTGCACTCTAGCCTGGGTGACAGCCAGACTCCGTCTCAAAAAAAAAAAAAGAACAATTCCTAAATCCACAAAGAGAACCCACAGTCATTAACATACACACCACGTAAAGGTTTGGAGAGAACCCCATTTCAGGAGTCAGAAAAGAGCCAGAGGCCAGGCATAGTGGCTCACACTTGTAATTCCAGCACTTTGGGAGGCCAAGGTGGGAGGACTGCTTGAGCCTAGGAGTTTGAGACCAGCCTGGGCAACATAGGGAGACCCTGTCTCTATTAATGTTAAAGAGAAAAAAAAGAAGAATCAGAGAGTCCCCAAACAGCCTAGACTAGTTGGTGATCATCTTGTCCCTTGGGTAGACAAGCAATGCCCTGAAACTGGCCTGTTGTCCGAGAAGGAAGATGGCAGATGGCATGGTGGCCGTCAGGCTCCTGCTGCTTGTAAGTGGAGCCAACGACTCTGTCCTTCTTTACAGGTATATAAGACCCATCAGATCGTGTATATGCCACCACACCTGCTAATTTTTGTATTTTTAGTAGACACTACATTTCGTATACTAAATTTAGGTGTACAAGACCCGTCAGCTGAGGCACCCAGCCCAATGGAAGGCATGTCCCTGGGGAGCGGAGGGAATGGAACCATTATTCCAGTAGAAAAACTCTATAGGGGAGAAAAAAGAGGTACTCATCCAAGTGCATGCAGGTGAGCATATCATCTTGGATTCAGGCTTCTCTAAAGACCTGAGGAGCCCTAATATATTATTTATTGCTGTGTAACAAATGACTCCCAAATTTAGTGACTTCAAATTACAATAAACATTTTTTTTTTGAGATGGAGTTTCAGTCTTGTTGCCCAGGCTGGAGTGCAATGGCATGATCTCAGCTCACGACAACTTCCGCCTCCCAGGTTCAAATGATTCTCCTGCCTCAGCCTCCTGAGTAGCTGGGATTACAGGTATGTGCCACCACATCCGGCTAATTTTGTGTTTTTAGTAGAGATGGTGTTTCTCCATGTTGGTCAGGCTGGTCTCAAACTCCCAACCTCAGGTGATCTGCCCGCCTTGGCCTCCCAGAGTGCTGGGATTACAGGCATGTGCCACCGTGCCCAGCCGACAGTAAACATTTATTATCTCGCATAATAAATTATCTCACATAGCTTCTGTGGGTAAGGAATTCTGGAGTAGCTTAGCTGGGTGGTTCTGGCGGCGCTCCCTTCAGGTTATAGTGAAGATGTCAGTTGGGGCTGCAGAATCTGAATGTCTGGCTGGGGCTGGAAAGTCAGCACTGGCTGTTGGCAGGAGGCCTCAGTTCCTTCCCACTTGGGTCTCGCCGCAGAACTGCTTGAGTGTTCTCATGACATGGCAGCTGGTTTTCCCCAGAGCAAGTGATGCAAGATGAAACAAATAAAAGCTTCAATGTTTTTTATGACCTCATCTTGAAAGTCTCACGCTTCTACCATATTTTCATTAAAAGCAAGCCATTAAATCTGGCCCACCCAAAAGAGGAGAGAAATTAGGTATCATTTTGTTTCCTTTTTTTCATGGCTGCAGCCAAGGGAAGGAAGCATTTTTTGAAGAAAGGCATGTCAAACAATTTATAGATAATATTTTTGTTTATTTATTTATTATTATTTCTTGCTCTGTCACCCAGGCTGAAGTGCAGCGGCATAATGATAGCTCACTGCAAGCTTGAACTCCTGGACTCAAGTGATTCTCCTGATGGCAGCAGTAGCCCTTCTGAAGTGGCCACTGCTGTCACACTGGCTGCAGCAGGGAGACACAGCCAGGGCTCCACACTGCACAGAGCCCGTGGGAGCCAGAGACAAGTGAGAGCCCCACCCCTTTCGAGTTTTAGGGCAGGAGCTCCCCAGGTGCAGCTGCAGCTGCCCACACTGTGGCCTCACACTCCACATAGCAGGCAGGAGCCTTGCCCCCCTCCTCATCTTGGGCACGGCTGCAGCTGCCCACACTGCAGCTCTGGACCTAGGCATCCCTGCATTCTTGGGGGCCTGGGAAGGCCCTTCCAGCCCTCACAGGCTTGGAAGTGCCTGCTCACACGGCCTGGCTTCTCCCTGCTTTTGGCATCTGTTCCGATCTCCGGGCAAAGTCAGGGCTGAGCCTGGGTGCCGTCACGTCCTGGTTGGGGTGCACATGCTTGAGGCAGTGCTAACACACCAGTTCCCTCCTGCCTTAGCAGCCTTCAGACTTTGGGTGCCAATAAGCATAAGCCAGTGGGAGACTGAGGGCAGCTTGGTGCTGGCCTGCAGGCGCCTCTTGGAACCTATAGCCTGGGCACCATGAATGGCAGTAGGAGGCAGACGGTTCCTGGGTGGAAAGGGACAGGTCCCTGGTGAAGCCCCACCTTCAGACCAGGGAGGGCCTGAAGGTTGGGGGCCAGGCTGCCATTTCCACTGACCAGGGTGGGAACTTGTGGTGCCTTTTCTGGGCCTGCCCATGGCCGCCCATGGGCCAATTATTCCTCCCCTCTGAGGCCCATAAAACCCCTGGGATCAGCTAGAGCAGCATGGACACAGGGACAACCAGCTACAGAGTGGAGCTACCCACTGCAGGGCCTCCTCTCTGCTGAGAGCTGCAAGATGATGGGACAACCAACTGCACAGAGGAGCTACCCACTCCAGGGTCTCCTCTGAGCTATTCTGTCACTCAGTAAAGCTCCTCTTCACCTTGCTCACCCTGCACTTGTCCATGTGCCTCATTCTTCCTGGATGCAGGACAAGAACTCAGGACCTGCCAAGTGGCAGGGCTGAAACAGCTGTGACATCAACAGGGCTGAAACATGCCCCTTACTAACCACATTGTGGGTGATGAGAAGAGCTGTGGCCCTTGGGGGATCCCAGACCTGGGAGCTCCGCAAGCACTTGTGGTGTGCCTGGTCCAGCTGCAGCCTCACAGAGAGCTGGTGCCGGTGCCAGCACCTGGAACTGCCCGCCCCGCTGCGGCAGCCAGCATGCCTGACTGTGCACAGTGGCCAGACCCCACTCTTGCTTGCTCACACACCTCCTCGCTGCTCCACACCTGGCTTGCCCTTGGCAGACATGGGATACAGGTTGGTAGCATGAGCTTAGTGCAGTCTGCCAGGCTGAGTGGGCAAAATGAGCCTAGAGGGCCTAAGCAAAACTTGGGGAAAGGTGCCACCAGCCACAGTTTTCTGGCCAGAAAAGCAACACCCCAAGGGTCCTGCAACACTCACTCCCTCCTCACCCTCCCCAGAATGTAGTTCCTGTAGCTGGGATTACAGGTGCTTGCCACCATGCCCAGCTGGTGTTTTTTTTTTTTGTTTTTTTTTTTTTTTTTAGTAGAGATGAGGACTCTCTCTATGTGCCCAGGCAGGTCTCGAACTCTTGGCCTCAAGTGAGCCTCTCACCTCAGTCTTCCAGGCATAAGCCACTATGCCTGGCCAATAATATTTTTAAACCACCATAGCCCTGAACTGCTTTGTAAGAGGGAGTTCCTTTTCTGTGTAATCAAATCTAGACAAATACGCAGATCCCATTATGAGGCCAGGGACTTGGATAAGAAGTAATTTCCTGAGGGCCAGGCACGGTGGCTCACGCCTGTAATCCAAGCACTTTGGAGGCCAAGGTGGGTGGATCACCGGAGGCTGGGAGTTCAAGACCAGCCTGACCAACATGGTGAAACCTCATCTTTAAAAAAAAAAAAAAAAAGAAGTAATTTCCTTTTCAATTATGCCCTTTAACACAATCATGGCCAAAGACAAAAATGCAGGAATCCGTTAGGGGGTTCTGGGAAAGCTTTGCTTTGTCCTTCCCTTGCTCTTGACTTAAGCGCTGGCCCAATGGCTGGAGTTGCAAAAGCTATCCCACAGACACGAGCAAAAGGCCAACAGTTAATCTGCTCTGACATCGCTGAACCAGCACCAGCCTGTCCTCTTGCTATGTAAGAGAAACAGGCTGAGCGCGGGGGTTCACACCTGTAACACCAGCACTTTGGGAGGCCGAAGTGGGCGGATCATGAGGTCAAGAGATCAAGATCCTCCTGGCCAACATGGTGAAACCCCATCTCTACTAAAAATACAAAAGTTAGCTGGGCGTCGTGGCTTGCACCTGTAATTCCAGCTACACAGGAGGCTGAGGCAGGAGAATCGTTTGAACCCAACAGGTGGAGGCTGCAGTGAGCTGAGTTCGAGCGACTGCACTCCAGCCTGGCAACAGAGCGAGACTCCATCTCAAAAAAAAAAAAAGAAAGAAAGAAACAGTCTAAATTACTAAAGCCTCTGATGTTCAAATGCTCTGTTATTTGCAGCTAAAACCATTCCTAATTAATGTCATTGACATGGTAGCAGGTTAGGGGAAAAGGGAAGAAAGGAATCAATTGTCAGCTTTTGATTTTTTTTTTTTTTTTTTAAGAGACAGGTCTTCACTCTAGTTCTCTTCTGAAATAAATAAATAAATAAATGAAAATGTTAAAAAAATAAAAATAAAAAAAGACAGACCAAGTTTTGCTCTCCTTTTCAGGCTGGAGTGTGATGACGTGATGATAGTTCACTGTAACCACCAACTCCTGGGCTCAAGTGATCCTTGCACTTCAGCCTCCTGAGTAGCCAGGACTACACATGTGTACCGCCCCACCTGCCCATTCAAAACAAATTTTTGTAAAGACAAGTTCTCCTATGTTGCCCAGGCTAGACCTCCTGGCCTCAAGGCATCCTCCTGCCTTGACCTCCCTAACTGATGAGATTAAGAGGTGTGAATCAGAGCTTTTTCATTTTTTTGTTTGTGTGTTTGAGACAGGGTCTCACTCTGTTACCGAGGCTGGAGATCATGGCTTACTGCAACCTCAACCTCCCCAAGGTCAAGCATCAGCCCCCTGAGTAGCTGGGACAACAGGCATGCACCACCATGCTCAGCTGATTTTTGTGTTTTTAGTAGAAACAGGGTTTTGCTACGTTGGCCAGGCTGGTCTACAGACTCCTGAGTTCAGGCAATCCACTCACCTCAGCCTCCCAAGTGCAAAGATTGCTGGTGTTAGATATGGTGAACTCCAAGTTTCTCTTCAAAGAATCAGCATGTCAGTATGTTCAGCTCTCTTATTCTTCAATTCTCTATTTTATTTATTTATTATTTTTTAATTTTATTTATTTATTTATTTTTTTGAGACAGTCTCACTCAGTCACCAGGCGCCAGGCTGGAGTGCAGTGGCAGGACCTCGGCTCACTGCAACCTCCGCTGCCCAGGTTCAAGCAATTCTCCTGCCTCAGCCTCCCAAGTAGCTGGGACTACAGGCGCACGCCACCACGCCCAGCTAATTTTTTTGTGTTTTTAGTAGAGACGGGGTTTCACCATGTTGACCGGGATGGTCTCGATCTCTTGACCTCGTGATCCACCCGCCTTGGCCTCCCAAAGTGCTGGGATTACAGGCGTGAGCCACTGCGCCCGGCCAATTCTCTATTTTAAAGTTTAACTTCCTTGTAGTTCCAGTAAACAACTTCTCCACTGGTTCTAATCAGTGGTTCACATCTGTTCCCCCGGCCCCCAGCTCCATCCTGACTCATCCCAGTCACCTGCTCCAATCATCTGCTCTGGTCACCTTCTTTGACCAAGGTCACCCCTCACTACCTGTTCTGACCCGCCCATAACCGTCCTTCCCACCAAAACACCCACCCTGCCACTCCAGCTCAGACCCCTGCTCTCTTGAAAATAGCCAATCGGGATTAGTCTAGTTTGTGCAGTCTAACCCGAGCCAATAGGGGAGCAACACGGCAGTAGGGGCGACCCCCGTCAGGCATAAGTACCCCTTTCCCCCTTGTCCAAGCATGCAGCCACCTTTGCTCCCTCCGTGAGACACACCCTTCTATAGAAGTAAATGGCCTTGCTGAGAGGATTAAGACCTAAGCCTCAGGGGAGTCAAACAAAAACTCGGAGCTATAGCCAGGCGCCTTGGCTCATGTGTAGCCCAGTGCTCTGGGAGGCTGAGGTGGGAGAATCCCGTGAGGCCAGGAGCTTGAGGCTGCAGTGAGCTGACATCACACCGCTGCACTCCAGCCTGGGATACACAGTCAGACTCTGTCTCCAAAAAAAAGAAAGAAAGAAAAGATGCAAATATGTAGGGCATACTTTGAGGAAAGAAAAGAGTAAAAATATTTAAAAAAAAAAAAAAAAAGAAAGAAAGAAAAAGAAACTACACTTACATTTTAGGAGAGTTCCAGCCCCTCCCACAATCCTGATCTGGTGGCCTTTCATTAGTTTTACAAAGGCAGTTTTTGGTCCCTGAGCAAGAAGGGGATTAGTTTTAGGAAGGGACTATTATCATCCTTGCTTTCAAGTTTACGTGTAAACTAAAATTATCTCTTTTTAAATTTTTTTAAGTTATTGTTATCATTATTATTACAATTTTTTTTTTTTTGAGACAGAGTCTCACTCCGTTGTCCAGGCTGGAGTGCAGTGGCGCAAACTTGGCTAACTGCAACCTCCGCCTCCTTGAACATTCGCTGGGTTCAAGCGATTCTCCTGCCTCAGCATCCTAAGTAGCTGGGATTATAGGCACGCACCACCACACTTGGCTAAATTTTTGTATTTTTAATAGAGACGGGGTTTCACCATGTTGGCCAGGCTGTTCTGGAACTCCTGATCTCGTGATCCACCCACCTCAGCCTCCCAAAGCACTGGGATTACAGGCGTGAGCCACTGCACCCAGTCTCATTATTATTACTATTGAGACAGGGTCTCACTCCATATAGCCCAGGCTGAGTGTAGTGGCTCAGTCACAGGTCACTGCAACCTGGACCTTCTGAGCCTAAGTGATCCTGAAACCACCATTGCAAAATTTTAACTGAGACAGTAAAAGGGATCTGACCTAAGCAACTCCATCTTCCTTCTAACCTCTAGGCTGTCCTTGTTCATTCCTGGGCATACTAACGTGGGAGGAACTTAGGTTATGTTTGAAACCAAAACAATAACAGCCCTTTCCCAAAACAAACCTTCTTCTTGCCTGGGAAACAGACTGCCCTTGTAGGACTAACAAATTAGCCAAAAGATTATAGAAATTATAGTTTAGGAGTCATGAAGCTGGAGGCTATAAGATTCTGGGTTTTTGGCCAGGCGTGGTGGCTCACACCTGCAATCCAAGCACTTTGGAGGCCAAGGCAGGTGGATCACCTCAGGTCGAGTTTAAGACCAGCCTGACCAACATGGTGAAACCCCATATCTAATAAAAATACAAAAATTAGCCAGAGGTGGTGGTGCATACCTGTAATCCCAGTTATTTGGGAGGCTGAGGCAAGAGAATATGCTTGAACCTGGGAGGTGGGCAATGAGCCAAAATTGTACCATTGCATTCCAGCCTGGGCAACAGAGAGAGACTCCATCTCAGGAAAAATAAAATAAAAAATCACAGGACAGAGGGCTCGGTGGCTCACGCCTGTAATCCCGACACTTTGGGAGGCCGAAGCAGGCGGATCACCCAAGGTCAGGAGTTAGAGACCAGCCTGGCCAACATGTTGAAACCCCATCTCTACTAAAAATACAAAAATTAGCTGGGTGGTAATTCCAGCTACTCATGAGGCCGAGGTGGGAGAATTGCTTGAACTCGGGAGGCGGCGGTTGCATGAGCTGAAATCATGCCATTGCACTCCAGCCTGGGCAACAGAGTGAGACTCCATCTCAAAATAAAATAAAATAGTAAAATAAAAATACACTCACTAAATGAGCCAGCAATTCCTCATGCAGGTGTTTTCCAAAGAGAAATGAAAACTTGGCTGGGTGTGGTGGCTCACGCCTGTAATCCAAGCACTTTGGAGGCCAAGGCAGGCGGATCACTTGAGGTTGGGAGTTCAAGACCAGCCTAACCAACATGGTGAAACCCTGTCTTTAAAAAAAGAAAAATGAAAACTTATGTTCATACAGA
The DNA here is from genome assembly GCA_004027835.1 of Alouatta palliata. Lineage (NCBI taxonomy): Eukaryota > Metazoa > Chordata > Mammalia > Primates > Atelidae > Alouatta > Alouatta palliata. The sequence continues at coordinate 3,465 of PVKV010031957.1, read as the reverse complement.
AACTTGCACATGAGTTTATAGTAGTTTTATTCATAATTGCCCCTAAGTGGAAATAACTCAAATGCCCTTCAACTGGGAAATGGATAAACAGACTGGGATACATCCCTGTAGTGGAATGATACTCAGCAGTGAAAAGGAAAAGGAAAACAGTGCAGACGCAGGCACAGGCAACACGTGATGAATTTTAAATGTATTATGCGAAATGTGAGAAGCCAGACTCAAAAGGCTACTACACTCTGTTCGATTCCATTTATGTAACATCTAGAAATAGAAAAATCATAGGAACCTTAAACCAAAATATCAATTTTTAAATGTAATATTGGCAGACGTTTTCAGTGACTGACATACTCATTCACTACTTTCCTGGTATAAAAAATGTTAAACGTCAGTCGGAAAAGAATCAGAATGAAGGGAAGTGCAGGAATGTTTTGTGGTGCTCACAGTGAAGCTTTATGACTGGAGCAGATTTTGTTAATTGCCTAATTAACATTCATTCCCCTCCTTCTTTCTCTCTAAAAGCACCAAACTTTGGGGAGGTATCCACCTTCCTCCACAAAGCCATATGCTTTACTACACCAGTCATGTTTATCTCACATCCCTTGGCAGAGACTGGTTTCGGAACAGAATTGTGACTCAATTCAGATGAATTCCGAAGGAATGTCTCCCAAGACACTTCTAGGAAATGTGTCCTTTCTCACGGAAGAGATGAGATGATGCTTCTTCCTTTGCATGTTATTGTACCTGAATGTGAGGCTTCAAACCACTGCAGCTGTCTTGTGACCAAGACACTTTGCTCAAACACTGTCTGTTTGAACAAAGCTCAAACAGACGTGGGAAAGTCTAGAGAATCAGAGAAGCAGAGCTGGAGCCCTGTGGTACTGGAGGCCCTACCTTAACTCACCTTGCTATAAAGCTAGCTAAATTGGGTGTTCCTGATATGATACCCAATACCCTAAACAACTTAATGCTTGTCCCACAATATAATATGTCTTTTTGATAGTAGTAATATTGGCCCACCTGATAGATGCTGAAAAATAACTGAAATATTTTTATTCTTCGGACTTTCTTTTTATATAATAATTGCTATGCACGTCACCTCCCCAAATTGTCAATTCATTTTGTCCAGGTTCAAATCCCAGTTTCACCTGTTATATTACAGATTTTATATATATATATATACATTTTTTTTTTTTTTGACACAGTCTCTCTCTTGCCCAGGCTGGAGTGCAGTGGTGAGTTCTCAGTTCACTGCAACCTCTGCCTCGCAGGTTCCAGCAATTCTCATTCCTCAGCCTCCTGATTAGCTGGGATTACAGGTGTGTGCTACCACGCCCAGCTAGTTTTTGTACTTTTAGCAGAGATGGGGTTTCTCCGTGTTGGCCAGGATGGTCTTGAACTCCCGGCCTTAAGTGATCCACCTGCCTCAGCCTTCCAAGGTGCTGGGATAACAGGTGTGAACCCCCACGCCTAGCCAATGGATGCTAATTTTAATAAAGTCAACTTCATTACCATGGCCATTACGGTTTCTGATTTTTTGTCTTTCTTATAAAATCTTCCTCTTTCTCAATCTGAACTTTCATGATCCACAGCTTCAAGGCTGTACAGTTATGGCATGCCCTCTGTGCGCGGCACTTCCTGGGACACAGAGTGGATGGCATTTAAGTCATGCAAAGCAGTTCCATTTGAAATCACTAGAATAAGCCCCTATATTTTCTTGTGGAAGTTGTCAAGTTTTGTTATTCTCATTTAAATATGTAAGAAAAATACAATTTATTTTTGTATCTGATTTGGGATTGGAATCCAATTTTGCCTGGTCCCTGGGATATAGTCCATCCTTTGCTCCACTGGTTAGTAATGCCACTTCTGTCACAGTGTGTATGTTTGTGTCTGTCTGTCTGTTTGTTTGTGTCTGTTTTTGGACGCTCTATTCTGTACTCTATTTGTTTATCCCTACCAATGCCACACAGTATGAGCAGCCTTAGTGACTACACCTTTATAATAATAATTTTTTTTTTTTTTTTGAGACAGCGTCTCGCTCTGTCGCCAGGCGCCAGGCTGGAGTGCAGTGGCATGATCTTGGCTCACTATAACCTCTGCTTCCTGGGTTCAAGCGATTCTCCTGCCTCAGCCTCCTGAGTAGCTGGGACTACAGGCACGTGCCACCACACTCAGCTAATTTTTGTATTTTTAGTAGAGAAGGGGTTTAACCATGTTGGCCAGGATGGTCTCGATCTCTTGACCTTGTGATCCACCTACCTTGGCCTCCCAAAGTGCTGGGATTACAGGGATGAACCACTTCGCCTGGCACCTAATTTTTGTATTTTTAGTAGAGACAGGGTTTCACCATGTTGGCCAGGCTGCTCTTGAGCTCCTGACCTCAAGTAATCCGCCCACCTTAGCCTCCCAAAGTGCTGGGATTACAGGTGTGAGCTACCACACCTGGCCTAAAAAAATTCTTTTTTTTTTTTTTTTTTTTTTTTGAGATGGAATCTTGCTCTGTCGCCCAGGCTGGAGTGAAGTGGTACAATCTTGGCTCACTGTACCCTTCGCCCCTTGGGTTCAAGCCATTCTTCTGCCTCGGCCTCTGAGTAGCTGGGATTATAGACGCCCACCACTGCACCCAGCTAATTTTTGTGTTTTTAGTAGAGATGGGTTTCACCATGTTGGCCAGGCTGGTTTCGAACTCCTGACCTCAGGTGATCCACCCGCCTCAGCCTCCGAAAGTGCTGGGATTACAGGCGTGAGGCACAGTGCCTGGTCTATAAAAATTCTTGATAAGAGGTGGGGCAAGACTTCCATCTGTCCTTTTACTTCAAAACTGTTTTGATTACTGTTGACTCTTGTGAATTTTAAAATAACCTTATTAAAATGCTTGAGAAACTCTGTGGGATTTTGATTGAAATTACATTGAATTTATTGACTAATATATGGAAAACGGGCATCTTTATAATATTAAGTCTTCCCATACATAGATTTTTTTTTTTTAAGATAGGGTCTCACTTCATCTCCCAGGCTGGAATGCAGCGGTGCAGTCATGGCTCACTGAAGCTTCAACCTCCTGGGCTCAATTGATTCTCCTATCTTAGCCTCCCAGGTAGGTGGGACCACAGGTGTGTGCACCATGCCTGAATAATTACAAAAAAAAATTGGGGGTGGCTGGTTGTGGTGGTTCACGCTTGTAATCCCAGCACTTTAGGAGGCTGAGGTGGGCGGATCACAAGGTCAGGAGTTTGAGACTGCCTGACCAACATGATGAAACCCCATCTCTACTAAAAATACAAAAATTAGCCAGGCATGGTGGTGTGCACCTGTAATCCCAGCTGCTCTGGAGGCTGAGGCAGGAAAATCACTTGAACCTGGGAGGCAGAGGTTGTAGTAAGCCAAGATTTAGCCATTGCACTCCAGCCTGGGCGACAGAGTGAGACTGGGTCTCAAAAAAAAAAAGACAAATTTTTTTGTAGTAAT
>PVKV010031956.1:0-20396 GCA_004027835.1 Alouatta palliata | reverse complement strand
ATGGCTTCCAGGTTCATCCATGTCCCTACAAAGGATGCAAACTCTTCGTTTTTGATGGCTGCATAATATTCCATGGTGTATATGTGCCACATTTTCGCTGTCCAGTCTATCATCGATGGGCATTTGGGTTGGTTCCAGGTCTTTGCTATTGTAAACTGTGCTGCAATGAACATTCGTGTGCATGTGTCCTTATAGTAGATTGATTTATAATCCTTTGGATATATACCCAGTAATGTTAAGAAGAACAGAGTGGGCCGGGCGCGGTGGCTCACGCCTGTAATCCCAGCACTTTGGGAGGCCAAGTCAGGTGAATCACAAGGTCAGGAGATCGAGACCATCCTGGCCAACATGGTGAAACCCCATCTCTGCTAAAAATACAAAAATTAGCTGGGCGTGGTGGCACGTGCCTGTAGTCCCAGCTACTCAGGAGGCTGAGGCAGGAGAATCGCTTGAATCCAGGAGGCGGAGGTTGCAGTGAGCCGAGATCGCGCCATTGCACTCCAGTCTGGCGCCTGGCGACGGAGCGAGACTCTGTCTCAAAAAAAAAAAAAAAAAAGAAGAAGAAGAAGAAGAAGAAGAACAGAGTGCTCTGAAACATTTCACAATTGCTGTCTTTCCCCAGGCTCTGCCAGAAGCGGGAGAGTCTTTTCCTCTGACATTTATTTGAAGAACCTGGTCAAGTTTCTGACGATAAGACCCAGAAAACTACGGGGTCCCTCCATGACTAGGTCAACCTGGAGTTTTTAACTGACAGGCATGTCCACACTGAGCCTCCAGGAATTAGTTAATCACGTTTCAGATTTTCTTGCCCCGGCACTGGTTCCTGCAGAGGTTTCAGTTCCTGAGTCTCTGCACGAGTAAGCTATGACTCCCTCTGTTCCCCTGTCTGGCTCTCCAATCTTGGGGGCAGTGGTTTGTCCTGTGTCCTCACCTGTCTTGAGAATCCAAAGAGAGTTGTTGATTCTCCATTCTGTTCAACTTTTAGGTTGTTATTAGAACTGAGCAATGACGTTCAAACTCCTTATGTAGAATCAGAAACTGGAAGTTCCACTGTGCTCTCTTATATTTATTCTGCTTTGGGCTCATTGAGATCAGATTTGTAAATTTGTATTTTTCATCAAATCTGTGATATTTCAGCCATTATTGGACTGTTTTTTTTTTCTTTTTTTCTTTAGTGCTACAGTTACACATATATTAGATGTAGAGATTAGATGGTTAGATACTATATTAGAAGTGTGTATATTAAATGGTTCGATGCTTTTTACAGGTGTTTAAGGAACTGGTGTTTTTACTCATGCTTTTCTCTTAAGTATTGCATGTTTTTATCTTGTCTCAAGAAAACTGAATCTATCTTCTGTCATATTAAATCTGATGTTAAATATTCTAGTAAATTTTCATTAATCAGTTTTAAGCTCTGGATTTTTCCACTTTATAATTTTCACTTCTCTGTTGAGAGTTTCTGTTCACTCATTAATTTGATACTGTCCTTTGATTTCAAAAAAAAAACACACAGTTTTGTATAATTATTGACCATATATATAAAATAGTTGCCTTGAAGTCCTTATTCACTAAATATTGTATTTGAACCCACTTAGAATCCGTTTCTATTAACTGCTTTTATCTTCCTTAAACTATGCGTCATATTTTTTTTTCTTTGTCTATTCATTTCTGGCTAAAAATGAGACACTGTCCATCACAGGATTTTTGGCTGTGGATTCTTTGTTCTTCTGAGTACTGTTTATTTTTTATTCTAGCGAGCAATTAACTTGACTAAATTTAAAATGTGAGCTTTGTCTACCTGCAACGTTTAATAGCTGATGCCTCTGCTCTATATTTTTTGCATTCCTGCAGCTGATTTTTTAGCCTGGCTACTTAGGGGCATCTCTGTGTTTGCACAGCCCACAGGTCAGCCATGGAGCTGTTTAGAATTTCTAATAAGATTTTGGGGTTCACTTTTTTGTGATACTCTATCTTCTGTAATTCCCATTAAGTTTCCAGCTGCTCAGTCCAGAGTTCAGCCCTCTGACCTTAAACCAGAGTAGGTTTTAGCCCTCTACTCCCCATACTGTGTCCAGGGAGGAGAACATGGTCACAGTTGCTGCAGACTCTTGAATCTCACCAGTAACATGTGTATCTTTCAAGGGTGGAATCTTCCCTCGTGTCTGTCATCGACGTTCAGGCTGCCTGAAACCTACATGGGGCCTGTGTAGTAATAGGTTAGCCAGAGATTTGGGCAGAGTTTATATTACATTTTGAATTTTTGCCATTCCATGGCTTTCTTTTTCCTTTCCCAAATTTAATCATCTGTCACCTTGAGGTGGTAGGTCAGTGACTTTCCTTCACTAGATCTCAAGTTGGAAAATGCATTCAGACTAAACAACCACACCACACATTCGCATTCCTTACCCAATAGAATAGTATTTCTTCAAGAATAAACGTTTCTCAATTTTTTGCCTGACTTTGGTTGTGTCTAATAATTTGATGCAGAATTTTTAAATAATTATCATTTATGGGAGGAATTGAACACAGTGTGTACTGTCTTTATCAGATGTCCCAAATATTATATTAACCATTCTAATTTCTATTCAGCTACAACAGCATTTTACTAATGTGTGTACACTTTTGTTTAGGATGATGGAATAAATACTGTTGCGTATTGGTGTGGCACAGCGTACTTACTTATCTACTGAAGATTATCTGAAGTGGAATATCACTTTGATTCACTTACCATAAGTCATTTGATTGAGATCATTTGCTTAAGTTTCCAAATTGCTCCTGTCCATGGCTGTCATATTTTCCCTGATAGTAAATAATTAATTCTTCACTAACCTCTCCCTCCATACCACTAATTCTTTTATGACCTAAGTATCTAAATGTTTATTACTTCTTTAAATAATAATTCTAATATCCAATTAATGAGTAAAGAATTTACAGAGGATGGGCAGGATTAGAAGCAGTTGCACTTGTACATTCCAACTTGTCTAGCCATAGTGGGGAGGGAGATATTTTAAAGGAATAAAAACTAAAGGGTACGAGCTATTCCTTGTATCTTCCTTTCCACTCCAGTTTTCATGTAAGACAGATACCTATTGTGCATACACTACATCTTCTCATCTTGCTAATCCCCTGCCATTGTAAACATAAGGTTCCAAATAAGCAAGGGTGTGAGAGGAAAGAGCATGATTACTTATTTACTCCTTTTGAAACTTTTTGATCACTGTCTTCATGTACATTATGACATGTTATTCCAAATGGTGACTAAACACATTTACTGGTTTATCTTATGCCATATGATTGTTTTACATGTCTAAAGGGATTTGAAACTTAACAGTCAAAGCTTTGCAGCTTTAATATTTAAACGCAGATTTAATCTAAATATACAAAGGATAGATATGTGTATATATATATGTATTTGTGTACGTGCACATGGGTGTGTACTCACGAGTGTGTGAAGAGTCAGTCTGACTAGGAATTTGTGAACATCTCAATATCAGAATTTGTGATTCAAAGATTAAGAATATAGTCTGTTATTTAAATGTTTAGAGGTCTAATATTATCTGACTAGAGAACAAAAGAGTAAAGCCGTAGTAGGTGAAGACAAGTCATCGTGTTTCACAGCCTCTTTTTTGAGTGCATTCTGAGCTCTTAACAACATGACTGACACAATCTTTGTTGGTAATCTTGTGTCTTTTGATAGAAATATCAGAAATGAATAGAAGCATGCTCAATTTGTGCTTTTCTTGTTTGGTCACATACTTCTACCTCCAGCCATATGTCATTAATATAGCTAATGGGATTTTGGCATCTAACTGACTGGGAAGGGATGAAGTAAATGTGGAGACAGGCAAATACCAATGACGTGTGCAAGGAAAGCACTCAGTATTTCTGTTTAAGCAGTGCCAGCTCCATCAGCCTTCCCTGCAGCCTTCACTGACAGGGCTGGAGGCCCTTCTGTACGTGGCCATGCCTCATGTATTCATGGGTTGCTGTGATCCCATAACCCCTTTTGTTAAGAACTGAAAATACAGCATGTTGCTTTGCTACTCTCAGCTGCCATATGGCTTTGTGAAAACTGGCCTGAAAGGAAGCAGGAAGAAAGAAAAAAAAAACCCACTAGAAATAAAACAACCAACAGATGAAACTGATTTATTTTCAGCGTTAAGAGATGTGGGCGGGGGCCTTTCAGAAACATAAAACTTTGCATTGAGTAGGCAAACAGGTTGCTCATGTGACAGCTCTTGTGTACGCTTTTTAAAAAAATAACATGTGGCAGAAAATAGAAGCCCCATTGTTTTACTTAACTACTGTATCCAATTTGAGTGAAATGGAATTTTCAAGCTTAAGGAAACTGACTGCCCCATTCGCCAGTGTGATTTTTTTGTTTGACAAAATACTTTAGAACTTTAACGTATGTATTGAGCATTAGTCTTTTAAAAGTTTACCTTACTCTAAAAGTTTTGTGAATAATTCTGGACTGTAAATCACTTTATTTGAGTTTTTCTACTTTAGCTTCTCAATTTAGGCAGTTACAGCACTCTTCTAAATTGCTTTAAAAGCCCAGTGGAATATATCTAAAAAATGGATTTAGAAATGACATTTTGTCATTCTGTAAAGATGTAAAAAGGGTGCTAGAAAAACAAACTAATAAAGGAAATATATTTGAAAAGACAACCATATCTCTGAAGAAATTTATTAAATTGAGATATTTCAATTTTAAGAATAAGAATATTTGAGTTCCAGAATATTATTTTATCAGACTATACTGTTTTCAATTGTACATTTAAAATGATAAATTGAGATTAGTATAATTGAGGATACACATATACAGAAATAAAGATTGTTTTATTGATTTATTGATATTTCTTACCTTATTTTCTTAGTTTGGTGCTTAAGTGTATGTTGCTGAAACACATACGTTATTTTCTAAGAGTTTCCAATATTTATATAAGTAATTCTAACCACTGGGTTATCTGTACTTTAATTTTGAACTTTTATTTTAAACATGGGCTAAAATCTATCATGTTCAACTGAATACATAGGAGAAAGTAGACTGTGTACATTTAAGGGGCTTCTTTCTTAATTTATTTAAAAACTAGCGAGATAGCTCCATGTGGTTGGTCTGCATGACATTGAGTAGAGTCATAGTTAAGCTCTATCACACATTTTTTGACTTTGGCACATCACTTACTATCGTTTCACCATACATTCTTTTCTGTCTCATAATTTTCCTAAATTTTTTAAAAAAATATATTCCTGTATTGAAAATAATATCTTGCTCCGAAGCCTAGAATTTAGATAGATAAAATTGGTGCTGCTCTGAAAATCTTCAGATGTCTACACAAAGTTGCTTCGTGAGATTTGGTACTGTTCTTTCCCTCTTGGTGGGTGGTCCCTTGGCAATTTCTTTGGAGAAACTGGTTGCATAATTTGTAAAAATACTTATCAATCTAAAATTGAATTATTCTATGAAGAATGAAATTGATGGTGTCTATTGATTATGGCATCTGTGTGTTGGTTGATTTGGAAGAGGAGGCTCAGGCCCTTACTGGTTCTATGGGCATGAGATTATTTTATATACCATTTACCAGCCAGTTAAATTTTAAGCACCAATGCTTTGGGCTAGATTTGAACATTTCAGATAAAGACAATATTTAAGAATCTTTAAATTACTTGCTAAAACTTATATACTACTTATATTTGATATGTATATAATATCTTTAACATAATATTCTTAATTATATATTTTTAAGTAATAGACATCTACAAGTATTTAAGAAAGAAATGTATTGAAAAGGAATTTAAAAGGTAAAAATGTCTTCTCTTGTTTTCCTGCATGAAGTAGATTTATTTTTATTAAGACCACATGGCATTTGGCAGTGTGGTTTAGAACTGTGAAACTCAAGAAGAGACTATATTACCTGAATTAAAAATACAGGGAAGGAGAAAGAGCAAAATTTGTTTCAAATAACATACATATATTAAAAACTATTTTCAGTCTTGAAATGTGCAATTGCTACGAGAAATTCTTTGCGGCTTTAGTCTCTAGATCCTCCTCATTCTGCAGCTATACTAAACAACTGACTGTCTTCTGAATCACAAAAAATTAGGTTCCTCTTTAGCAAAAATCTGGGAAGCATATGGCGGTGTGCAGATGTGTGCATGTGTAATGCATCTTTGTCTCAGAGTTCAGACAATGGCATGTTGCTTATGGCTAACTTTGTGTATGTCCAATTTTTGTTCCACAAGTTTTCTAGCCAAGAGAAAGCAGAATTGTAACTGCTTCTAACTTACTTTGTCATTACTTGTTCAAAGGAAAATGTACTGTAACAACTTGGTGTTTTGAATGGTCTCGACAGAGGTCAGAAAAATCCTCTCTTGCATGTTTTGAGCCTTGTTGATTTTTCTGCCTTATTTTCTTTGTTCTTTTTTTTAAACCTTTGTCTTAATGCTCATTTTTAATCAATAGATAATAATTGTACATGTTTATGTGGTACATATGATGTTTTGATACATGCATATAATGTGTAATAATCAAATTGGGGTAAGTAGAATACCCATCACCTCAAACATTTATTATTTCATAGTGTTGGAAACATTCCAAATCTTCTCTTCTAGCAACTTAAAATATACAATAAATTATTAACTGTAGTGCTCTACTCTGTTATCAAACACTAGCCCTGATACCCTTTTTCAAAGAGTATTTTTGTACCCATTAACCAACTCTTCTTCCTCTACTTCACTTCCCAGTCTCTGGTAACCACCACTCTACTCTCTACCTCTATGAAATCAAAACTTTTAGTCCCCATATAAAAGCAAGAAGATGTGATATTTGTTTTTCTTTGTCCTGCTTATTTCACTTTACAAAATGTTCTCCAATTCCATCCATGTTGCTGCAAATACTTATTACTGTTTTATGTTTTGTTTTGTTTTATGTATTTACATATTTTTATTGTACTTTAAGTTATGGGATACATGTGCAGAAAGTAAAGGTTTGTTACATAGGTATACATGTGCCATGGTGGCTTTCTGCACTCATCAACCCATCATCTGGGTTTTAAGCCTCACATGCATTAGGTATTTGTCCTTATGGTATCCCACACTTTCCCCTTACCCCATAACAGGTCCTGGTGTGTGGTGTTCCCCTCCCTGTGTCCATGTGTTCTCATTGTTCTATTCCCACTTATACGTGAGAACATGTGGTGTTTGGTTTTCTGTTCCTGTGTTAGTTTGCTGAGAATGATGGTATCCAGCTTCATCCGTGTCCCTGCAAAGGACATGAACTCATTCTTTTTTTATGGCTGCATAGTATTCTGTGGTGTATACGTGCTACATTTTCTTTATCCAGTCTATCATTGATGGGCATTTGGGTTGGTTCCAAGTCTTCACTATTGTAAATAGTGCTACAATAAACATACATGTACATGTGTCTTTATAATACAATGATTTATAATACTTTGAGTATATACCCAGTAATGAGATTTCTGGGTCAAATCGTATTTCTGATTCTAGATCCTTGAGAAATCGCCAAACTGTCTTCCACAATGGCTGAACTAATTTACACCCCCACCAACAGCATAAAAATGTTTCTATTTCTCCACAGCCTCTCCAGCATCTGTTTCCTGACTTTTTAATGATCGCCATTCTAACCGACATGATATGATATCTCATTATGGTTTTGATTTGCATGTCTCTAATGACCAGTGATGATAAGCTTTTTTTCATCTGTTCGTTCACCGCATAAAGTTCTTCTTTTGAAAAGTGTCTGTTTATATTCTTCACCTACTTTTTGATGGGGTTGTTTGGTTTTTTTCTTGTAAATTTGTTTAAGTTCCTTGTAAATTCTGGATATTAGATATTTGTCAGATGGATAGATTGCAAAAGTTTTCTCCCATTTTCTAGGTGGCATGTTCACACTAATGATAGTTTATTTTGCTGTGCAGAAGCTCTTTAGTTTGATTACATGCCATTTGCCAATTTTGACTTTTGTTGCAATTGCTTTTGGTGTTCTGCCCGTGCCTATGTCCTGAATGGTATTGCCTAGGTTTTCTTCTAGGGTTTTTACGGTTTTAAGTCTTAACATTTAATTGTTTAATCCATCTTGAGTTAATTTTTGTGTAAGGTGTAAGAAGAGGTTCAATTTCTGTTTTCTGCCTGTGGCTAGCCAGTTATCTCAGCACCATTTGTGAAACAGGGAATGTTTTCCCATTGCTTGTGCTTTTTCAGGTTTCTCAAAGGTCCGTTGGTTGTAGATATGTGCTGTTATTTCTGAGGCCTCTGTTCTGTTTCACTGGTCTATGTATCTGTTTTAGTACCAGTACTATCCTCTTTTGGTCACTGTCGCCTTGTTATATAGTTTGAAGTCAGGTAACATGATGCCTCCAACTTATGTTCTTTTTGCTTAAGATTGTCTTGGCTATATGGGCTTTTCAGTTCCATATGAAATTTAAAGTAGTTTTCTCTAATTCTGTGAAGAAAGTCGATGGTAGCTTGATGGGGATAGCACTGAATCTATACATTACTTTAGGCAGTGTGGCTATTTTCATAATGTTGATTTTTTCCTCTCTATGATCATGGAGTGTTTTTCTATTTGTTTGTGTCCTCTCTTATTTCCTTGAGCAGTGCTTTGTAGTTTCCTTGAAGAGGTCTTCACGTCTCTTGCATGTTGTATTGGTAGGTATTTTATTCTCTTTGTAGCAATTGTGAATAGGAGTTCACTCATGATTTGGTGCTCTGCTTGTCTGTCATTGGTGTATGGGAATGCCCGTAATTTTTGCACATTGATTTTGTATCCTGAGACTTTACTGAAGTTGCTTATCAGTTTAAGGAGTTTTTAGGTGAGGAGATGGGGTTTTCTAAATATACAATCATGTCATCTGCAAACAGAGACAATTTCACTTCCTCTCTTTCTATTCGAATACCCTTTATTTCTTTCTCTTGCCTGATTGCCCTGGCCAGAACTTCTAATACTATGTTGAATAGGAATGGTGAGAGAGGGCATCCTTGTCATGTGCTGGTTTTCAAAGGAAATGCTTCCAGCTTTTACCCATTCAATATAATATTGGTTGTGGGTTTGTCATAAATGGCTCTTATTATTTTGAGATACATTCCATCAGTACCTAGTTTATTAAGTGTTTTTAGCATGAAAGGATGCTGAATTTTATCAAAGGCCTTTTCTGAGTCTATTGAGATAACCATGTGGTTTTAGTCATTGGTTCTGTTTATGTGTTGGATTACATTTATTAATTTGTGTATGTTGAACGAGCCTTGCCTCCCAGGGATGAAGCCAGCTTGATCCTGGTGGGTAAGCTTTTTAATGTGCTACTTGATTTGGTTTTCCAGTATTTTATTGAGGATTTTCACATTGATGTTCATCAGGGATATTGGTCTGAAATTTTCTTTTTGTCATGTTTCTGCCGGGTTTTGGTATCAGGATGATACTGGTCTCATAAAATAAGTTAGGTAGGAGTCCCTCTTTTTCTATTAATTGGAAAAGTTTCAGAGAAATGAAGTCAGATAGTGTGATGACTTCAGATTTGTTGTTTTGTTCAGAATTGCTTTAATTATTTGGGGTTCTTTGTAGTGGTATACAAATTTTAGAGTTTTCTATTTCTGTGACAAATGTCATTGGTATTTTGATAGAGATTACATTAAATCTGGACTCTTTTTTTAGTAGTTTGGACATTTTAACATGATCAATTCTTCCAATCCATGAGTATGGGATATCTTTCCAATTTTGTGTCCTTTTCAGTGTCTTGTATTGATATTTTATTTTTTCATTGTAGAGGTTTCTGCCTTATTTTTATTTGTGATAAGAAGGCATAAGGAAGTAAAAGAATTACCTCAACAGCTAAACTTTGAATCCTTACACTAGTCAAAATAATTCTCTTATTTATGTTCTGGAGTTTTAAAAATCTGTCCCCATTTCTTATTAATATAAACCTTCAGATTTATTTATTATTGTATAATTTTATCTCTATATGAGTAGAAACTTACTTATTGGAAACAATATAATAGTAATAAGCTCTAATTGAAAATCTTCAATTATCTTACAAGGAAATTTCTTTTTTAAGTTTTATTAAAATATCTGACTGTGACACTCACTTTAGAAATTATATTTTGATTATCTGGTAATCATACTGAAACCATACCTTATGCTGTTATTGCTATAACATTCTCAGAAAATCCCTTCTATATCTAAATCCTGGTTTCAAGACTTGGATTTTACCTCCATCAACACAAATTTAAACATGCATTATAATAGGTAAAATGATACTATGGGCTATGACAACTTGAGATGATAAATCCAGTGATTTCTAGAATATTCTTTAAATAATCCTTCACAATTACTTTATAAAAAATTGTTATAGAAAGTGTTATTGAGTCACATAGAATTGATTGACTTCAATGCTACTGCAACAGTTTGAATATAAGATTTTTCTGGCTGCATCCATAATAAAATTAAGAATAGTTAAGAAACAGAGCCTCAATAGTGATTTGGACTAATATAAAGTTCATTAAAAAGATGAGTTAGAAAGTGAGTATCATTATGAAACTAGAAATTTATTTTTGGTGAGCTCAGTTATTTTTGCTTTCTCCAGTGTTTTATGCTCCCAGTATTATTGTATTGTTATGAATCTTCCCTGCAAACAAAGAAAACAAGAATATAAATCTTTAAAAAATAATCAAAAACATATAATAGCTTAATTTCTTATAATTCTTATCACTCTCTGGTTGATATTTTGTGTTCTAAACAAATACATATTTGTGGAACAAGTGTTTAATTTAGAGGAATCACATTTTGTGATGTAATTGTTATTATGTCATATACATAGGAGTAATATTTGGAAGTGAGAGGATCTGGTACTTTAGGAGGCATCAGATCCACAACTAGGTCCCTATTCCAACAAGACCTATAAAGATCACACACAATTAAGTTACATATGATTGAGGTATAATTTTCTATTAGAACCCTTGTTTCCAATTTTATCTGTGGGAACAAAAATAGACAGATAAAAGTTCTCTTGCTATGCAGCTGTTTATTAAACATATAACTTTGAGCAATAAAACACTTTCTGAGCCTGAAGTTCCGCATCTGTATCACCAGGCTAATGATATCAGCCTTCTGTGTTGTTGCAATGATTTGAAATAATTCAACAAATTACAAAATACATTGTCTGGATTATTGTAGTCACTCACTAAATGACAAAATATAATACAAGTATATTTTTATTTTTGTGCGAAACTATAAGACATCAGGCATTGTGCCAAATGTTAAATTGTAGGAATTTATTTAACATTCTCAGTAATCCTATGAGGCAGTCTCAATATTTAATGTCAATTTTAAATATGAAGAATTTAAGGCTTAGAGACGCTATGCTGTTCATAGTCTCATGGTTAATACTAACTATGCAGATGAGTATAAAATCAGTACTCTCTGACACAACACAAGAGTTCTTAACTGCTAGAATAAACAGTCTCTATTTTGACATCCGTCTCTATTATTTACAGAATTATTTACAACTAAGTATTATTCTGTATTTTTAATGATGTATAAAGTGATACCTTAAAAACTTACCCTTGCTAAGTTTAGGTCAGATGTGTAATGATGATTACTCTACTTATCTGATCACAGGTGGCAACTTTACATTTCAGCTTCTAAATCTACCTAATTGATATGGAAGGGGCCAAATGGCATACTCCTGCAATACAGCAGTTTAGTCAGCTAAGAAATATGAATTCTTAAGTTGACTTTCTCTTCTTTGAGAAGATGCAAATTATCAAAGAATAAAGACTTCTGAAATAAAAGAATAACTAGAACATTTTGTTTTATGCAGGATGAAGACAGAATGATGTTTGACAAACTGGTGAAGTGCTCTTTTTGAAGACCTAAGATTTTGACTGGAATTGCCAGAATACTTCGTTACATATTTAGGTCTAGACAAGAAGCACTAAGGTTAGAGATTCCATCCATCCTGAAGCAGGTGAACCCAACAGTAAAGTTATAGGGACCATACAGCTTGAGACATCTCTGACCACTTAATGATACCAGATGCTCTGCTGAAAAACTTTTGAAAGTGTTCTTTAAACCTCTTGAGATATTTCTGATTTCTGCTCTGGATATTTCTTGAAATAGAAATCTTAGACTACTACGTATCTTCTGTATCTATCTCTACTGGCACAATTACTCTAACTCATGACTCCAAGGCTTGGAGAATAGGGAATCCTTGGTAGAGAAACTTCTGTGGCTGGCTTTTAAATGCTTTTTCCCCTCTTTGTTCCATGGTCCCTTAATTGTTATGTTGAAGGCATTAGACAACATTTTTCACCTTTCCTTTTAACCTAATTTAGTATTGGGCTTTATTTGTGTTAGTTATTTGTATTCATATCTGCATAGCAATTTTGATCACTAATATATACACATTATGTAATTTACCAAAAAATAGTAATATGAAAATAACTTTTTCTCCTCTCAAGATACTTACTATGACTCAAAAGATCCCATGAGACTATATATTCTGTTCAACTTATGATTGAAGAAAATTCCATAAAGATTTTGTTTTAAGTCTGAAAATACTGAGTCTTGATATTTCCTCAGCATATTGCTGCATTTGCCATTTATTTAAAAAAAAAGCCCTACTCGAGAGTCAAATTTGTTTAATTTCTATCAAAAGGTAAAATTTTATTTTGCTTACCCTGTTGATTTCTGTCAGTATATTCTTATTAACAACAAACTATTTTGTTAATATTTTTACATTTAACTAGATGCTATTTACTTGGAACCAATATTACCAATATATTGCAAAATTTATTATATGGTTTCAATAATTGCATAAACATTCAAAGGAAAAAAATAGGAGTCACATCCAATTTGTCTTTTTTTTTTTTTTTTTTAATGGAACAGGGATACAACAGTGCTGCTTGGAATTGGTTTATATGATCAGCATATTACACAGACTACACATAAAAATAAATCAATTTGTGCATGAAAATTGATAATATAAATAAAGACACTGGGAAGTAAACTCTAATATTTCAGCTTTTTTGGTGTTTTAATTTATATTTGTGTTTTGTTTGGTTAATGGTTGGCATTCGGTCTTAATTTCTCCAGATTGTTAGTTTTCTTGATATCAGAAGATAATTATACAATCCAACTCACCTGGCTGATACAGCATTTTCTAATCTGTCATGAGGTAGGTAAATTCTTCTTTTTTTTTTTTTTTTTTGAGATGGAATTTTGCTCTTGTCACCCAGGCTGGAGTGCAGTGGCATGATCTTGGCTCACTACAACCTCTGCCTCCCAGGTTCAAGCGATTCTCATGCCTCAGCTACCCAAGTGGCTGGGATTACAGGGGCCCGCCACCACACCAAGCTAATTTTTGTATTTTTGGTAGAGTTTGGGTTTCACCGTGTTGGCCAGGATGGTCTTAAATCCCTGACCTCAGATAATCCGCCCTTCTTGGCCTCCCAAAGAGCTGGGATTACAGGTGTGAACCACCACACCCCACTGGCAAATTCTTAAACAGAGGCAGAATGATTGGCTGAGAATTCTGTCACTTTCTGCTCTTAAAATACTGTCTTCCTTACAACTTTGGGTGACTTTTGTAGATAGGCTAAGAAATTTATTGGTTTTCCTCAACTATTAAAGTAGGAAGAATATTAGGAATTTCTGAACACTATGTAAAAATGTTAAAACAATAAAATAGATTATATTCCTTAAAATAGCAAATAAAATATTGGTTCTTTCAGAAATTTTCTCAAAATTGAAACTGGACGACATGAGTCTTCCATTGTATTGACAGAAAACAACATTTGTGAAATATTGAATTTTATATAATTTTACCAATGCATCTTTTTTAATGGCTGGCCTCTGTGATTTGGATTGAAGATGGATTAATCTATAAGAAATCACTTCATAAAACTGTAAGTGACGTTTTGTTTTTGTGTCGTTGTCATTTTGTAAATACTAGATTTCTTCTAGATTTTGCTTAATATGAGACTTCTACTCTCTTACATATAAGACACCCCACTACATTCCTCCAAAATATCAGCGAGCTTCTTGCAGCATGGAAATTTTAGTTTATAGGATTATAGAAAAAAGAAACAGCATAAAAAGTACTTTCATATTTCTTTTTTAAATGATCACAGATGTACTAGAAAATGTATTAAAACACAAAACACAATTATTTTTATTTTCCAAAAGTGGCAATTACAATATCTAGAAGACAAATAAAATGTATTTTATAGTTCTATAATTAACAATATATAAGCTACTTTAATAAAATTCACTTTCATTATTAAAAAGTCCACTTGCTGTTTAAAGATGCAGTTGCTGTAACTGAATTTTGGAAAACTTTGACGTAAACAGTAGGCTCAGGCAGAGCTGAAACCGATAAATGCACACAACATATAGCATATACTATGGAATAACCTGAGGATTAATAGAAAACATTATCAATTGTTCTTAAGCATTGTGATAGAATTTACTCAAAATTTACTAAGTGACTCATTTAGTTCATTCTTATGCCATTCAACTGACATCCCACTTATGTAGACTGGACAACACACAATGATAATTTGGTTTACAAATCTGGTGAAAGAGAGTCACAAGCCGCTGAAGCACCAAAGCAAGGAAGACTTGACTGGATTGCATAAAAGCAGAATAAGTGGAAAATATGCAGGACTAACAAAAGCAGATTATCAATCAGGAAAATTAAGATCCCTCAACAATCTGCCTGAATTTCATTTCCTAGCAATAAACCTATTCCACAGCTGCGATGAGTGTTGGCTGACAACTTTCAACTGCCACTTTCTCCACTTCACCACCCTCCTATCCAGATGGCTGATTGCAGTGTTTCAAATGAACTAATATATAATGTTAGGAAAAGTAACTTATTGTTTCCTCATCCATGTGTAAATACCTCAGCTATTGGTCACCTAGATGTCATTATGACACAAGCATGATAGCTAGATTTTTTCCAACTCTATTTTTTTTAACAAAAATGATTCAAATCATTTGAAAGATAGAATTAATTAGCAAAAGTATAAAGGATAGCTTTCCTAATTAAGAATTATAGTAACCTGATAAGAGAGAAATTTATATTGCAAAAAATCTTTCTGTCCTTTCTTTCTTACAGTTATCTATATAACAGCCTTATTTACATTTTGATAAATTTCCTGTTATATCTATGTTGTATATGCATGTTGAAATATATGTATTCTTTTCAGTAACTCTTATCTAATATTTAGGTAAGCAACCTGAACTTCTGAACCCAGAGATGAGGATAGTACAACTGGAAGAAAATAAATAATTCTTAATCAAGTTCCTACAGAGATTCACAGACTTTTAACAATGGTTTTATTATAACTGTTAACAGAATGTTTTCATCGTAATGTTTATAATTATTAAGGTACTTTAGCATAAAGAACACTTTTTCTTCATTTTTAAGCTTAAGAACTATAAACAATTATTTGAGTTATGAATAAACCACACTTGAAACTGAGGAGACACTTGAACTACATTTCACTGTGTAGCTGTTATCTGTTGCCCCAATAATGTTGCATAATTTATTTTTATTTTTTAGAGACAGGTTCTCACTCTGTTGCCCAGGCTAGAGTGCAGTAGCACAATCTCAGCTCACTGCAACTTCCAGCTCCCAGGTTCAAGAAATTCTCCCACCTCAGCCTCCAGAGTAGCTGAAACTACAGGTGCTTGCTACCACACCCAGCTAATTTTTTAATTTTTTGAGGAGATGGAATTCTTTCAGTGCCCAGGCTGGTCTCAAAATCCTGGGTTCAAGGGATCCACCCACCCCATTCTCCCAGAGTGCCAGGATTACAGGTGTGAGCCATCACACTTGGTTTAAAACTAAATCATTTTGATTGTGGTTGTATCTGTTGGTTTGATTATTCTGCTGACTTTAGCAGGGATGAGTTGTGCTAATGTTATGTTGCTATAGTCAGGTGCTCCTCAGCTAAAAGTTGGCTTTGCTAATCTTGACCAAGCCTTCTGTAGTATCTGGGCTTTCATTGCCACACATGGTCCTGTTAGGCTGCCCACATCAAATGTGCGGCTATTCTGCTAGCTAAAGCGATCATGTGCCCAAACCCAGGGTCGGTGTGGAAGGATCTGACCAAACGCTGTAAAACTGAAGGCCAATAATGCAGTGAATCTATTTCAGTGGTCTGCCCTTCAGCTTAAACTTTCACCAATATATTTTGCTCAGCACTATTTTCTCTTTCATGGTTACACTGGTGAGCTTGGAGGAAACAAGAAGGAACAGAAGTAAACTAGTATTAAATATGTAGTCTGGGAATATAACATTATTATAGGGTCTTCATGTTCTCATGAGGCCAGACTTCAGTATATTTCTAAAAAATGTACAATTATTTGACTCGAGGCTCAAAAAAATTATGATGTGAATAAATTGTTTTCAACTCAGTTAAATCCAAAATGTGTAAATTATGTACTGTATACCATATATAAAAGCCTATTTGCTAGACGCATGCTATTAAAATAAAAAGAATATTTCATAAATCTGTGCTCTTCAAAATTTTAAATGTACTTGAATCACCTAAAGGTTTTGTTAAAATTCTTGTTCCGATTCATCAGGCCTGTGAAACACACAAAATGCTTCATTTTTAAACAGTTGCTAGGTGATTCTAATACTCCTGGTGTGGAACACCACTTTGAGTAGTAAGGTCACAGATTATGCTTTTAATAAACAGAGCCTAATGTGGGAAATGAGAGAGGCATGTAAACAGATAAAGTACCCTGTGTAAGTACAATAATTTAAATGCGTACAGAAAAGTAGAGCAGAAGGAAAAGTTTGGCACTTTGTACTGAATCGGTCAATGCATGAAGCTACCTAATACCAGGACATAATAAAGGAAGTACAAGTACTGCTACATTGTCAGAGCATGATGAGAAAAGGTCAGGGGAGTTACTGTAACTGAGGCTGTGCTGTATCATGAGTGCGGCTGATGGGGGCCATCTACATAACTACAGATAACTACAGACGTAAAGTAGCTATTTAGCACTATTATACTTGTGACCAGGCAAAAGAAACAAAACAAAACAAAACAAAAAAATGTAGGCACAGAAACTACTCTAGAGATATTTTCAATACCACCCTATGTTGAAAGCCTAAATTAAAGTGGTGACAGGTAGGATGATGACCATGTACTCGAGACATGTTTAAAATATAGGAGCAAAACACATTAGTGATAGATTATTTGAATAATAATAAAAAAACTAAGTGGAAGAAACATATTAAGCCCCTTCTGTTAGATGTTACTATGGATGCAAGAGAATATATATGTGAAGGCCATTATTTCTCAAAGGACAATGTTGAGAGAAAGGAATATAAATGATATACCAGTCAAAAAGACTTACTGTGCAAGGAATTAGATGTTATTTCTTAGAGAAGAAAGCAATTTAACACTTACTGGCAAAATCTGATTTATCTATCTATATATATATATTTTTTTTCTTGTTTCCAATACCTCTTTTTGTTATGTTTTAGAGTAGTGTTTTATCAGATGCTCCATTTTTGGTGACTCTTTTCTCAGATGCTTATCAATGCACCCTTTAGAGTTACTGATTGACACCTAACTATGGTCAATATTAGGTGCTTATGGCCACACCTGAATAATATTATTTTGAAAACCACCCCTTCCTTACTTGATAAATCTGTCAATCACATTGTCCACATTGCTACAGGAGACCTTGCAGCTTTGGCTGACTCAGTCAGAGTTGTCCTTGGGTTACTGGTGCCATCAGGAAATACTCACCATCTTCTCTAGGATCACAAGTCATAAGGAGGATGTGAGCTTAGAGCTGTGATGATTAAGAGGCCAGATCTTTCACAGAAATCAATAGGTATTTTTTAAGGGCTATTATAATATTTCCAAAACCAAAGATATAAACAAACTAACAACTTTAAGGGAGAAACAACAATCATCAAAAGAGAGTTAACATAGTTCATTAGCAGTTTCTACTTGCCTAAAGACAAATGAAAGCTATTATAATTAAAGTTCAAGGAGCCTCAACATGAAGAGAAGGATCAGCAGGAAGGAAAGAGCACTGAGTAAAAATTTTACAATATTAATCATTTACTCATTTAGTCATCACCTGAACATAAATTCTATGAACACCCTTAGAGGTCATTCATTCATTTAAACTAATATTTGAAAATTTTTTAAAAGTTGTATACTTAAGAAATAAGTTACATTATCAAAGAGATGCCATATTATCTGAAGTGAAGGTCTTTTCCAAAATACTACCATGTAAATTGTTATTCTTCATTGGAAACAGAAATATTAAATTTTCAAATTTTGCTGACTTCTCAGCCCAGCTACTTTAAACACAATCTATTGATATTTTGAAAATACGTGGACCCCAAATTTGGGATTTGAACAAGATATGTATGTTATGACCTAGAAAGTCCAAAGGCATAACATAATCTTAGTTGAAAGCAAACTCCAGAAGAGGTAAATAATTCAAATGACTTTGCAGGAGCATTTTTCTTCAGTAAAAAGACTGTTTAAAGAGAAGATTTCTAGTGGTCTAGATAATGAGTATAGATTTAAGTGCCTTTTTTTTTTTCAGAGACAATCACAAATATATTGGGCAACTTGCTTTCAGAAATTATCTAACAAATATATAAAGATTAGTTCCTAAATTTTAAAAATAGTTATTCTTTACCAGATGAGACTGATTTAAAAACAAAAAAATACAACTTGCCCATTCCTATGCAATCTTTTACACTAGAATTCATTCATCTAAGTATTGTGGTTGAAATAAATTAATTTTAAATAATCACTAAAAAGAGCTTTCTATTTACTCTGTCAGTGTATGTGTGCCCTTGAGACAACCAAAGTGGAAACGCAGGCAAACATAATCACTTATTCATCTCATCTAAGTGAAATAATTCTTAGATGATATTAATGCATTTGTTGCTCTGCTATTCTTAATTTGTCCCATTAAAATCTTGCAAGAAAGTTTTAGTGATGCCTGGGTAGTCATATTACTATTGTTTCATGATTCTCAGTCTATTTATTCATAGACCCACCAATTTATTCTATAAATTACTGTACCTTCATGATGGGCAAGGCAATATGCCAGACATTCAGAAGCACAGGAAGCTGAATAATTTACGGTTTCTACTTTCAGTGAGCTTACAAGCAGTGAGTGTAGAACAGCTCCATGCAAAATATCTCTAACATAAAGTAATAAGGTTGTGAAGACAAATAGATTACTGTAACCACGTAAGACCAAGTAAGATATGAAGAAAGTGGCATTTAAACTTGACTTTGAAATATAAATGATATTTTAACAGATAGAGACAGGAAGACAAATCAGATGAGAGGAATGTCATACAAAAATGCATAAAAGCTAAAAGGTGTAGAACATGTTGGGTGAATAGGTAGACTAAGGAGTAATATATGAAGGAGAAGAGAGACGAAGCTAAAAGGATACATTGTGACCAGATAATAGTAGGTTTTAGATGCCAGCCTCTGCATAGCCACCTTGCACTGTAGAAATTTAAGAGCTATTAAAAATGTTTGATTAGCTAGGTGTGGTGGTGCATGCTTCTAGTCCTAGCTACCCAGGAGGCTGAGGTGGGAGGATCATGTGAACCCAAGAGTTTGGGGCTTCAGTGAACTATGACTGCACCACTACATTCCAGCCCAGGAAACAGAGTGAGGCCTTGTCTAAAGAGAAAAGAAAAAAAAAGTTTGAACAAAGTCATGCTAAGGTCAAACTATGGTTTTGGTATTAAGTAATTGGATGGATGGCCTTAAACTTTGAGTCAGAGAAAATAGGCTCTTAAAAACATCTTAGCAAGAAAAATGTTAAGTTAGGATAGTGACACTGAAAATGTAAAAAAGACATATGAGAAGAATGTGGTAGAAATAAAATCGGTATACCCTGGAGACTGGGTGGAAATTGAGGAAGCAAAGGTAAGAGAGACAAAAATGCTTAGGCTTGGTATTATAATTCTAGGTGGCTAGAAATAGTAATTAGCACTCATATGAATTTAAATAGAGATCTATCAGGATATAACAAATGATGAGTAAAAACTAGTGTCAAGTTTTCTGGCTAAAAGATTTGATTTGAGAGAAATAAACAATGTATTGCAGAAATGCAGTCCTGGCTGATGATCACAGTTATCAAAGGAGGTTAAAACTCAAACAATCATTAGAGTGAATCGGCAACCAACAGAATGGGAAAAAATTTTTGCAGTCTACCCATCTGACAAAGGGCTAATATCCAGAATCTACAAAGAACTGAAACAGATTTACAAGAAAAAAACAAACAAGCCCATTCAAAAGTGGGCGAAGGATATGAACAGACACTTTACAAAAGAAGACATACATGAAGCCAACAAACATAT
>PVKV010031955.1:0-20397 GCA_004027835.1 Alouatta palliata | reverse complement strand
TGGGTGGAGAGGCCAGGTTCCATTCGTGGGGTCAGTAGAGGCCAGGTTCCATTCGTGGGGTCAGTAGAGGCCAGGTTCCATGGGTGGGGTGGGTGGAGAGGCGAGGTTCTGTCCTTGAACCACAGAGCAAGGTGGGAGGCCTGAATGCTCTGCGTGTGAAACTCGGGGAAACAAAGGCCCGGAGCGGCCGTGCCGTCCTGATCTTGCATCCAGCGTGAAAGCAGATTGCATGATTTACACTGGTTAACTGGCTTCTATAGCAATAAGCCAAACAGTGAACCAACAGCAGGCCAAGCTGTGAACTTTCTTTTCCTATTTTATTAACATGTTAGTATCTGCCATCAGCATTAATGTCAACAACTTTGGTAGTTTCTGTTCATTTAATATTTAATTTTTATTGCTTTTTTTTGGCAAATTGCAGACTAATAGTGTTTATTGGTACTTATGGGCTTACAAATAACTTTGTTTAGGTTATCCCATTTGTTTCTCTCAGTATTTCTGTTTTGTGGTATAGTCAGCATTTGAAGCCCATCATAAGGGCAAGGAAAGCTGAGCTCAGAGGACAGATATCCAGCCTGCCTCGTGCAGCTAAGGCATGAACGTGCCTGGACTGCAGGCGCCTCCCTCTTCATTGTAGGACACAGCTGTCTGCTCCTCCCTGCGTGGCCGAAAGCCTCTGGGGGCTGTGAGCCTCAGGCAAGTACATTCACTGCCTCAGGGGGCAAAGCTGATGATCTCTCCCAAGACCACAGCATCGATGAAGGGTCCCTCTTGGAGCCTGGGTCCCCTGTGTCTTCCCCACATCTTATTCCTGCTACATCAATGACGGTGCAAACATCCGAAGGCAGAGTAAGTCAGGACTCGGGACTCGGATTCCTTCTCACCGCTGGCTTCACGAGGATGAGCACAGCACTGACCACATTGAGACTGCCAGTGTTGTCTTCCATGTTTTCGGTGCATATGTCACCAACTCTGAGAATCAGCAAATGCCAACTCCCTGAGAAGATTCTTCAGCACATGTGAGCTGGAGCCAAGCAGGGACCATGCGTGTCCTTCACAGGCCCTCACACATTCGACCAGGCCTCCTCGCTTAATGAGAGGTGGGACCCCTGCCTCATAGTGCCCCGGGGTCCCTACAGGCCCCACTAGGCCTCCCCAATACATGACAGGTGGGACCCCTGCCCCACACTGCTCCAGGGTCCCTGCAGGCCCCACCAGGCCTCCCTGATTCATGAGAAGTGAGACCCCCACCCCATGCTCCCCTGGGGTCCCTGCAGGCCCCACCAGGCCTCCCGACGCATGAGAGGTGGGACCCCTACCCCATGCTGCCTCCAGGGTCCCTGCAGGCCCCACCCTAGTCCCGCTGGCTCCAGGCAGAGCTGTCTCTGGCCCACATTGGCACCACCACCTGCTCCTCCCCAGGCCTTTGGAGAAAAACAGCCTCTTCTGAAAGAATAGCAGCATAGAGCTCTGAGATGGGAAAATTGGAGGGTGGGACACAAGGACCTTCTGAGAGTTCTTCTGAAGTCTGTTTTTGGTCTGAGAGTTGGTTGGCCAAGGATATTGAATACATGACTGTCTGTCGCGGCGTTCACTGGAGAGTTGTGTGCTTGTGTGTGTCCTGTAGCTACATGTAAAATGTGCCTAAAAATAATCGTCTCTGACCTCTACATGTGGGGAGCCAGGGAAGATGGCTGCTGTCCCTAATAATCTACTTGACCCAGCTGTTTGTTTATCAGGAGATTAAGGTCGGCCTTGCCTTGTGTATGTCACACCAGTTAACATGAACAAACGAGCTGATGGCCCTGAGCCCATTTTTAGCTAGCACTTACTTTAACGAGAATTAACGGGTACTCAGACAAAAGTATAGATATAAGTCTCAGTATTTAACAAGCACCTAATTCATGTGGAATGTTGCACAATGTGCCTAAGATAGTCTCCCAGCATTTTAAAGCGTGGAGATTAATTTATTATCGCAGAAACCCAGGGATCAAAGCCCCACGGGAAGCGGTGGACCCTGAGGTACAGGTGCTCACAGGGAAGACCAGGAAAAAGTGATGAGAAAGGCTGCGGAAGGTGGAGCGGAGCTGCCTGCCTCTCCCACGCGGGGACCTGTGTCCTCTGCTTCCTCTCGCTGGCTCCACAGTCACCTCCACCTTCACCTCTGTCCTCTGGCAAAGTCAGAGTGTCTTGTTCATCACATCAGGTATAATGTCAGCTACAAGTAACTAAACCTCACATTCTGGTTCAAGAAACGCTAATTAGGATGAGAATGGCCCTAGTGAGGGATGTCTGCTTTTAAAAAGAATGGTTTATAAAATAGCAAACTCTGGTCTGATAGATTTGGCTCGAAAGTATGCAGAACTGTGTGATGCCATCTCTGTTTCCTACCCCTTCTCCTACACACCCCTCCTTGCCTAAGAACGCAGTGCTGACACCCGTATTTGAAAGATGAATGAACCGTCATTTAGTGAGGACTTTTTATTTTAAATGTGTTTGCTTTGTTTTGTTTTGTTGTGTATTTTATCTTCAGTTAGCGACTTGAACCATAGAGGTATTATGGGGTCTTGTAAATTGATATCCATTCTTTTCTTTTTTTCTTTTTCTTTCTTTCTTTTTTTTTTTTTTTTTTCCGAGATAGGGTCTCACCATGTTGCCCAGGCTGGAGTACAGTGGCACGATCTCAGCTCACTGCAGCCTCCACCTCCCGGGATTGGGCAGTGCTCCTGCTTCAGCCTCCCGAGTAGCTGGGACTACAGGCGTACGCCACCTAGCCCGACTAAGTTTCCTGTTTTTAGTAGAGATGGTGTTTCACCATGTTGGCCAGGCTGGTCTTGAACTCCTGACCTCAAGTGATCCTCCCATCTCAGTCTTCCAAAGTCCTGGGATGATAGGCGTGAGTAACCGTGCCCAGCCAATAGGCACTATTTTCTTAAGAAAAAGTACACAAACGTGTACAAGATACTTCTCTTTTGCAAATAGGTATACGTAAAGTATGTCTTTAAGAGATGTTGCATGATGGGAACGAGCTACTGAATTGGAGACACTTGGTTCGTTGTTGCTAATAATTTGCCGTGATTGGGTTCTCAGCCAGCTGAGTGTCATGGAGCAAGGGAAGGGGGCCCAGCTTCTCCCGAAGCTCCTCTGTCAATCAGAAGCACTCATAGTCCTAGAAAAAGGTGGATGATGAGTGTGAAGGGCACCTGGGCTGCTCCAGCCTCCCCATCGGGAGCTTTAAATGCTCCATCAAAAGGGCCTTTGAAAGAGCTACCACTAAGAATACTGCAGATAATAACTCCAAAATTTCAGGAGCACTGTTCTTTCCCTGACGAATTGCTTTTCATATTTCATCGAATTAGAAGTAGCTCCTAAGGGAACTGGAGGTTTGGCTGTGGTCTCAGTGAGCCTGCTGGCTGTATACAGGTGCCTTAATGGGTGGTGCAGTCATCCCGTGTCCTGGTGCAGGGACAGCCCTGGTCAGCAGCCCCTTGAGGCTGACGGACGTGGGCCCTCTCCCCTCGGTCATCCTGTGTCCTGGCCCAGGGAGAGCCCTGCTGAGCAGCCCCTTGAAGCTGACGGACGTGGGCCCTCTCCCCTCGGTCATCCTGTGTCCTGGCCCAGGGAGAGCCCTGCTGAGCAGCCCCTTGAAGCTGATGGAGGTGGGCCCTCTCCCCTCGGTCACCCCGTGTCCTGGCCCAGGGAGAGCCCTGCTGAGCAGCCCCTTGAAGCTGACGGAGGTGGGCCCTCTGTCCTCTGTCGTCCTGTGTCCTGGCCCAGGGAGAGCCCTGCTGAGCAGCCCCTTGAAGCTGACGGACGTGGGCCCTCTCCCCTCGGTCACCCCGTGTCCTGGCCCAGGGAGAGCCCTGCTGAGCAGCAGCCTTGGAGCTAAGGGAGGCGGACCCGCTCCTTTCCCCTCGCCGCGGGACCTCCTGGACAGCTCTCTTTTTCCCCAGGTGGAACGCATTTGAGGTGCTCGCCCTGGACGGAGTCAGTTCTGGGATCCTCCAGTTTTACACAGCCCAGGACGGCGCCGACTGGCTGCAGGCAGTCTCCGCCAACATCAGGGAGCTGACGCTTCAGAACGTGAGCACTGTGTTTCTGAGTCTGCCGATGCTCATTCGTGCATGACAAATAATTGAGACATCTTATTTCTGACGATTTATGATTAACCCTAAACAGAAAAACATGTACTTGTTTCAGTGTGTCAGATCTCTGACTAAAAATGTTAAAAATCAAGCCATCAGAATGTTTCCAAATCAGAGAGTATGGCTGTCCCAGAGCTGGGAATTTCCCTCCTGGTTTTTTCTTCTCCTCCCCTCTCTGCCTCCATCTTTCCCTCCCTTCCTCTCTCTTTCTCTTCATGCACAAATAGTTGTGTGTCATAATTTTATATTTTACCCAGATACATTGATGCAATGTGACATTTTGAGTTGGGGAAACCTAATTGCGTTAAAAGTATAATTCCTCAAAACATGATGAAGATTCAGAAAAAAGCATAATTGAGCAAAAACATCACTTCTCAAATTTGTACAGCAGTCCCCCAGAAAAGAAAAAATGTTCTGTCCTCCGTAAGTGATATGTTTGATATTAAAAGTCAACAGGACATTTTAAAACTAAAAGAAATGAAAAGAGATGGGGTGGGACATGGGCGTTCCCAGGACTGGTGGGTGTCTGGATGCGGACATGGAGCCGAGGCCACAGCCCCGGAGACGGTGGCAGGATTGGCCCTGCCTAGAGGGGCCGGCCTTGCTGTCCTTGCCCCCTCCCAGCTAACTTGCTCTGTAATCGCGCCCCGATTCCTGCTGTGCTCTGGCATAGCCTGGAGGCTGCAGAGGCTGGGTCCAGCTTGCAGACTGACCAGGCACGGCCCACCCTGCAGCGGCCCCGCCCTGCCCAGCCCCACCCACCACCCCACCCACCACCCACCACCCCACCTACCACCCCACCTCTCCCTTGCAACCTCCCTTCTTCCTGTGGCCGCTAAACCGATGTTAACCTAACCGGCAAATTAGAACACTGGGCGAAGCAGCAATGTGAGAGATTCCTCCCGTGAAGACCCCGGGGGCTTTCCTTTCCGTAACTGTCAAGGAAGCCCCAGGACCTTCCTGAGACTGTAGTTTTCAGATTCCACACTTTAAATTCCAAAGTGATGTGAAGGAATTGAAAGGGGAGAAAGGGTGGTGCTTGACTCATAGTTGCAGAAATGTTTGTGACAAGGAGCGCCCTGCAGTTCTGCGTCGTTTTACACATCACCCCTCCTAGGCAGAGCAGAGGTCAGACACCCCAACACTTCAGAATGGAAATGTGGGCTCTGAGCCGCCTCCCGGCTGTGGCTGTGGGCTGTGGGGGGTCTGACTCTGCACCTCCACTTCCTCACTGGTGAAATTTGGGAAAACAGCATCTACCTCCACAGGGCATGAGGAGAACTAAAAAAAAAGAATATAAATTGTGATAACCGTAACTGCCATCGCAGGAAGACTGGGTGTCACAGGTTAAGTAGAGCAGAAATCATTTCCTCACTTTCCTCAGGTGTTGAAGTTGAAGCATCTGCTCTCCCATAACTTCACTTACATAAATGCTGATATTTGAAAAAGAGTAATTGAAGTGTGCTGCTGGAGTTTTTCCTGCTGCCAGGTTTGTATTGCCTCTGGCTAGGTTTTCAGATAGGAAATGTGTCACTCAAGCCTGTTTCCCAGGACAGAGCGTGGCTGTCGCTCAGGTGAGCCGTCCTGGCGCTGGTGGCTGTGGCGCTGACCCCTCTGCCTTCTCTCCACAGATGAAGATGGCCAACAAATGCTTCTCTGCTTCCGACCAGGTACGACTTGCATTTTCTGCTTCACGATGTAACAAATCTCAAAAATCGGTCTGTTTGTAGTTTTGAAATTCGATCTGGAAACGTTGATTGGAAAATGTTAGCACATTCAGACTGCATTTAGGGTCTCTGCCCATCCTGTTAATTTTGTAAAACTGCTCTTTATATGGGAAGAGCCCAAGTCATTCTGATCTCGTGTATAGATGGCTTCTCTATTGGCAGTTGTTTTTTGTAAGGAATCATGGCTTGAATGACGACGTAGATGTGACTGTTTAAGCTGAGAAGGGTTTTGTGATGACACACCCGTGTAATTTGAAATTTTAAGCATTATATTATTTTCTTAAATAAAATCCTTCATAGGAAAGTTTGCTCTTAGGAGGGTTTGCCCAGTGGCTGTTACTGCAGGTGGGTAGGATCCTGCCATCCCCAGATGCAGACAGTTTGTTCACCTGGAGCCTAGCGCCTGATTCAGGATCGCTGCCTTTGTAGCCACCTTCAGCTCTTCAGAGGCCTGTTCCCAGGTCTATGAGTACTTAGGAAAAATCTGTTGCAATCAAGCTGTTTGAGTATCAGGCAAATCAGCCTTTACACCACTGTGCTCTCCTTCTGTTTCCTTTATGATAAACTTATGGTTTAACTTGTAATTTAAGGGAGTAGGTTATTTGTAGTTCATTCATTTTCTGGTTCTACCTCTTATGGGCTTAAGGAAGCATGCATTGTAGCCTCAAGTTAAGAAAAATGAGAAAAATGTGTTCAGTTTGCTTTAAATAGCACACAAAAGACTTTAAACAGTGCTTAGCAAGGATATCCGAATTCACGACGGAGGATTTCAGAAGACCAGGTCCCCAGCCTATCAAATATTTACTAAAAGAATGGGCAGAAAAGGTCGAGTGTGGTGGCTCACACATGTAATCCTAGCACTTCGGGAGGCCAAAGCGGATGAATCACAAGATTAGGAGTTCGAGACTAGCCTGACCAACATGGTGAAACCCCGTCAGTACTGAAAATAAAAATAAAAAAAATTAGCTGGGCATGGCAGAAAGCGCCTGTAGTCCCAGCTACTTGGGAGGCTGAGGCAGTAGAATTGCTTGAACCCGGGAGGCAGAGATTGTGGTGAGCCAAGATCAGGACATTGCACTCCAGCCTGGGCAACAAGAGTGAAACTCTGTCTCAAAAAAAAAAAAAAGAAAGAAAAAAGAAGGGAAAATAGGACTGTGTTTTAAATGAAACCTGTCTAGTCAGCGTGTCTCAATTAGAAAAGACACACTAGTAGTTCTTCTGAATCTAACTTTTATCTCCTTTAATATTATCCTAAATTTATTTGTTTATTTTTAATTTATTTATTTTACTTTAGGTGCATACTACATCTGGCATTTCTCCCCATGTTATCCCTCCCCAGCCCCTTCTGTCCCTCCCCTACCCACCCCCCCGACTGTCCCCTGTGTGTGATGCTCCTCTCCCTGAGTCCACATGTTCTCGTTCAGCACCCACCTATGAGTGAGAACATACGGTGTTTGGCTTTCTGTCTTTGGGTCAGTTTGCTGAGAATGATGGTTTCCAGATTCATCCAAGTCCCCACAAGGGACACGAACTCATCGTTTTTTATGGCTGTGAAGTATTCCATGGTATATATGTACCACATTTTCTTTGTCCAGTCTATCATTGTTGGGCATTTGGGTTGGTTTCAGGTCTTTGTTATTGTATACAGGGCAGCAATGAACATACGTGTGCATGTGTCTTTGTAGTAGAACAATTTATAGTTCTTTGGGTATATACCTAATAGTGGGATTGCTGGGTCAAATAGAATTTCTATTTCTAGATCCTTGAGAAATCACCACACTGTGTTCCACAAAGGTTGAACCAATTTGCACTCCCACCAACTGTGTAAGAGTGTTCCTATTTCTCCACATCCTCACCAGCATCTGTTGTCTCCTGATTTTTTAATGATCGCCATTCTAACTGGCATGAAATAATATCTCAGTGTGGTTTTGATTTGCATTTCTCTAATGACCAGTGATGATGAGCATTTTTTCATATGTTTGTTGGCCTCATATATGTCCTCTTTTGAAAAGTGTCCATTCATATCCTTTGCCCACTTTTGAATGGGGTTGTTTTTTTTTTCTTGTAAATCTGTTTTAGTTCTTTGTAGATTCTGGATATTAGTCCTTTGTCAGATGGGTAGATTGCAGAAATTTTTTCCCATTCTGTTGGTTGCCGATTCACTCTAATGATGTTTTCTTTTGCTGTACAGAAGCTCTGGAGTTTAATTAGATCCCATTTGTCTATCCTGGCTTTTATTGCCATTGCTTTTGGTGTTTTAGTCGTGAAGTCCTTGCCTATGCCTATGTCCTGGATGGTTTTGCCTACGTTTTCTTCTGGTGTTTTTATGTTGTTAGGTTTTATGTTTAAATCTTTGATCCATCTGGAGTAAATTTTAGTGTAAGGTGACAGATATGGGGTCCAGTTTCTGCTTTCTGCACATTGCTAGCCAGTTTTCCCAACACCGTTTATTAAACATGGAGTCCTTTCCCCATTGCTTGTCTTTGCTAGGTTTGTCAAAGATCAGATGGTTGTAGATGTGTGGTGTTTCTTCTGGGGTCTCTATTCTGTTCCATTGGTCTGTGTCTCTGTTTTGGTACCAGTACCATGATGTTTTGATTACTGTAGCCTTGTAGTATAGTTTGAAGTCTGGCAGTGTGATGCCTCCAGCTTTGTTCTTTTTGCTTAGGATTGTCTTGGCTATGCGGGGTCTCTTGTGATTCCATATGAAGTTTAAGGTGGTTTTTTCCAGTTCTGTGAAGAAGGTCAATGGTAGCTTGATGGAGATAGCACTGAATCTATAGATTACTTTGGGCAGTATGGCCATTTTCATGATATTGATTCTTCCTAACCATGAGCATTGAATGTTTCTCCATCTGTTTGTGTCCTCTCTTATTTCGTTGAGCAGTGGTTTGTAGTTATCCTTGAAGAGGTCCTTTACATCCTTTGTTAGTTGTATTTTTAGTATTTTATTCTCTTTGTAGCAATTGTGAATGGTAGTTTGCTCTTGATTTGGCTGTCTGTCTGTTACTGGTGTATAGGAATGCTAGTGATTTTTGCACATTGATTTTGTATCCTGAGACTTTACTGAAGTTGCTTATCAGTTTGAGAAGATTTTGGGCTGAGACAATGGGGTTTCTAGATATACAATCATGTCATCTGCAAATAGAGACAATTCGACTTCCTCCTTTCCTAATTGAATACCCTTTATTTCTTTTTCTTGCCTGATTGCTCTGGCTAGAACTTCCAATAGTATGTTGAATAGGAGTGGTGACAGAGGGCATCCTTGTCTAGTGCCTGATTTCAAAGAGAGTTCTTCCAGCTTTTGCCCGTTCAGTATGATATTGGTTGTAGGTTTGTCATATATAGCTTTTATCATTTTATGATACATTCCATCAATACCTAGTTTATTTAGAGTTTTTAGCATGAAGGGCTGTTAAATTTTATCGAAGGCCTTCTCTGCAGCTATTGAGATAATCATGTGGTTTTTGTCTTTGGTTCCGTTTATGTGATCGATTACATTTATGGATTTGCATATGTTGAACCAGCCTTGCATCCCTGGGATGAAGCCTACTTGGTCGTGATGGATACGCTTCTTGATGTGCTGTTGCAATCTGTTTGCCAGTATTTTATTGAAGATTTTTGCGTCAATGTTCATCATGGATATTGGCCTGAAGTTTTCCTTTTTAGTTGAGTCTCTGCCTGGTTTTGGTATCAGGATGATGTTGGTCTCATAAAATGAGTTAGGGAGGATTCCCTCCTTTTGTATTGTTTGATACAGTTTCAGAAGGAATGGAACCAGCTCCTCTTTGTATGTCTGGTAGAATTTGGCTGTGAACCCGTCTGGACCTGGACTTTTTTTGGTTGGTAGGCTATTGATTGCTGCCTCCACTTCAGCACTTGTTATTGATCTATTCAGGGTTTCAGCTTCCTCCTGGTTTAGTTTTTGTAGAGTACAAGTGTCTAGGAATTTATCCATTCCTTCCTGGTTTACTGGTTTATGTGAGTAGAGCTGTTTGTAGTCATCTCTGATGGTGGTTTGTATTTCTGTGGAATCAGTGGTGATATCGCCTTTATCGTTTTTTATTGCATCTATTTGATTCTTCTCCCTTTTCTTTTTTATTAATCTGGCTAGTGGTCTATTTTGTTGATCTTTAAAAAAACCAGCTTCTGGATTTATTGATTTTTTGAAGAGTTTTTTGTGTGTCTATCTCCTTCAGTTCTGCTCTGATCTTAGTTATCTCTTGTCTTCTGCTAGCTTTTGAATTTTTTTGATCTTGCTCCTCTAATTATTTCAATTTTGATGATAGGGTGTCAATTTTAGATCTTTCCTCTCTTCTCTGGTGGGCATTTATTGCTATAAATTTCCCTCTCAGTGCTGCTTTAAAGGTTTCCCAGAGATTCTGGTAAGTTGTGTCTTCATTCTGGTTGGTTTCAAAGAACATCTTTATTTCTGCCTTCCTTTGTTTATCCAGTCAACATTAAAAAGCAAGTTGTTCAGTTTCCAAGTGGTTTTGCGGGTCTGAGTATGTTTCTTGATCCTGAGTTCTAGTCTGATTGCTCTGTGGTCTAACAGACTGTTTGTTATGATTTCTGTTCTTTTGCATTTGCTGAGGAGTGATTTGCTTCCAATGATGTGGTCAATTTTAGAGTAAGTGCAATGTGGTGCTGAGAAAAATGTATATTCTGTGGATCTGGGATGGAGCATTCTGTATATGTCTATTAGGTCCGAGGTCCAGCTCTGCATTCAAGTCCTGGATATCCTTGTTACTTTTCTGTCTCTTTCATCTGTCTAATATTGACAGTGGAGTGTTGAAGTCTCCCACTATTATTGTGTGGGAGTCTAAATCTCGTTTTAGGTCATTAAGAACTTGCTTTATGAATCTGGGTGCTCCTGTGTTGGGTGCGTATATATTTAGGATGGTTAGCTCTTCCTGTTGCATTGATCCTTTTACCGTTATGTAATGTCCTTCTTTGTCTCTTTTGATCTTTATTGGTTTGAAGTCCATTTTATCATCATATTTGCTTACATAATTTTAAGCAAAGATAAAATTAGCTTTGTTTAATATTATTTATGAACTGCATATACCTAAGAAAGATTCAGAAAGCATCCGATGTTTCTAATAATAGTAAAGCTATAACGTATTTCTTTGCTAAATCTAGCATAATTCAATTACATGTGGGATTTAAACTCACATCCAACAGATATTTCAGATTACTGACAGTCTATTATTGCCATCCTGGCCCAACAGTAGCTTTCATTCACTCCTTAATACATAACTCTCCTTGAACTTCGTGCCAAACACTGTGTCAGCCCGATGCAGAAAAGAAGAACCCAACCCTGCCCCAGCCCAGGGTGAAGAAAGCACAGCCCTGGGGAAGGGAGGTGTGTGCACAGCTCACTGGGCCTCCTGGGTCTGGGGGCTTTTGCAGCTGTACCTGAGGCTCCTCAAAAACAGAGTAACTCCTACTGAATCAGAATGAGATGGTAATTCCATCCCTTGATTAGTTTTCCTGAAAGAAGGCTTGCTGCTGCCATGCTAGAAAAAGAATCCCAAGTTTTCTATTTTAGCCAAGATTCAAAAATGTATACTTTCCACTTGCCACTTGCCGTCGATCTACCTGTAATGCAAATCAGTCACTCACATATGTCTCCTCTGTGCTCAGATGTTCCTGAGGGTCACAGCCCTGTCTTAGTTAAGTTCCTCCACATCGGTTTCCTATTCATAGCTTGTCCCTTGTGAAATCTAAATTGCAGTGTTTGATTAAGTGTTTCATGAACAGAAAGAGGAAGATCAGGGAATCTTGACAGCATGTGAACATATGATTTAAAAATGAAAGAGGTAAAACCAGCAGAGTTTGTCTGCCCTACAGGCAAAAGAAAAACATGACTTTAACTCTCTCTATACCATATGAATCTAATTAGGCTTTGACCCTTAGAATTTGTCACCAGAAGAAATATTTGTTTTACAAGTTTTAAAGAATCTCAGACCTTGTTGCCAGGGACCTATACAGGGGGGATGTGGATGCCATTCCCTCATTTGTTTCTTCTGTTCTTTTTTCTGGATGTGATTATTCTCTATCCCTGCCTCTTACTAACTTTGTGATTTGACAAGGATCTTGGTGTGACTCCTCATAATATGGGGTCAAACCAGACTTGTGCCCACTGCTGATTCTTAAGAGTTTGCAATAATATAGGACTCAAGCAATTTCCTACATTTTCTAGAAATTCTGGTTCTACACTTTGATGCTAATCAATAAAAGAAAGATCTTCCACTCAGCCATCCTGACAAATACAATAAACTTATTTTTGCCTGCTGCAATTATCCAGCGGCCAGCTCCTCCTGAAGATTTGGATTTGGGCCCTATGGTCATCGTTGCTTGTGAAACCTCATCCGATACGGACTCCTCAAGAGCTTTAGCAGCGCACCCAGGCGCGCGTAAGATGACCTGGGCAGCCTGCTCAGGGCCGTGCGCCTGGTCCTCCTGGAATGTGAACTCTTTTCTTGCTGAACAAACTGCCAGCATAGTATTCTTTTCATGACTCTGTAGAAGCCACTGTGTTTGCAATTAATTGTTTTTAGTAACTGCGCTTCCAATGAATCCTATCTTAAACTGTACAAATCGCTGCATTTGTACAGTAGTGAGTTAGAATTAATCACACACTGAATTCATGTTAATTATGGAAACATCAAGCATCTGCTAAATTAGCTAGAAAAAATGCATTTTAAATGGAGATTTTTATGATTTACATAATGTAAATGCTAGTGTTATATATAACCCACAAAAATATATCTGTGTGACCCAACCAGACAAAAAAGGGAAAAAATCTATTAGGTATTTTTAAATAATCTGTGAGTTTGGTTTCAAATTCAGAAGACGATGGAGGAGTAAATACACGTTAGTGGGTTTTGCAGGGTCTGAATGTCCTTGGCCTTTGCCCCAGCTAGTGCCTTAGGAGGAGCTTCCCATGGTACACCGTTAAATTCCCACAATTCTCACATGAGATCTGCAATTCTACCCCATTTCATGATGGAGAAAGAGAGCCTTGGCAGTGTTAAATGTGCTTTGCTGGAGAGAGTCTCTGGGGAAGTAAAGTTGTCTTGTGTTATTACAACATTAATACCACACCACCTCAATGTGGTTCCTGAGCCTAAGAGGGACATAAGTGTATCCCATAAGGAAGTTGGAAGATTGTGATCCAGTGAAATATTTCGGTTACTTCTAAAAGCCCTGTAAATCCAGAACAGTCAAGAAAGACAAAATTAAAACGTTTAATGCATTAGGTGATTCATATTCAACACTGAGAACCATGATGATGTCAGCAGTTCGGCTATAGTGCCCCCGCCCTGTAGAACAGTACTAGAAATTTTCTTTCCCATTGCTAGAAATACTGTTTGTAGAAATCCTATTCTGTCGTCCAGCATCTCAACTTCCCAGGAAGTCTTTCATCGAGCTTAAGAGTAAAGACTGTCTGGGATTTATCAAGTAAATAATGGAAATGGGACGCGCCTCCCTGGAGTCTATGCTGGCTGTGACTGGGCTCACCTGGGCGGCTCCGGCAGAGAGCACTTTGTGGGTGTATGGGGCATGCACACTTGAGGGGTGTCCAGGTCCCAGCTGGTTCTCACCTTTTAGTACCTCATAGGGATAGGGTTAGGGATAGGGTTAGGGTTAGGGTTAGAACCTTAAAAAAATCAATAAATTGAGGAGCTGTTTTTTTGAAAAGATCAACAAAATAAATAGAACCACTAGCCAGACTAATAAAAAGGAAAAGAGAGAAGAATAGAATAGATGCAATAAAAAATGATAAAGGGGGCTGGGCATGGTGGCTCACACCTGTAATCCCAGCACGTTGGGAGGCCAAGGCGGGTAGATTACAAGGTCAAGAGATTGAGACCATCCTGGCCAACATGGTGAAACCCCGTCTCTACTTAAAAAAAAATACAAAAATTAGCTGGGTGTGACAACGCATACCTGTAGTCCCAGCTACTCAGGAGGCTGAGCTGAGTGCTTGAACCTGGGAGTCGAAGGTTGCAGTGAGCCGACATTGCACCACTGCACTCCAGCCTGGTGCCCGGTGACAGAGCGAGACTCTATCTCAAAAAACAAAACAAAACAAAAAAAAAAGATAAAGGGGGTATCACCACTGATTCCACAGAAATACAAACTACCATCAGAGATTACTACAAACAACTCTATGCACATAAACCAGTAAATCTAGAAGAAATGGATAAAAAAGTACCTGGACACTTGCACTTTCCCAAGAATAAACCAGGAAGAAGTTGAATCCCTGAATAGACCAAGAGCAAGGTCTGAAGTTGAGGCAGCAATGAATAGCCTACCAACCAAAAAACGTCCAGGTCCAGATGGGTTCACAGCTGAATTCTACTAGTACTACAAAGAGGAGCTGGGACCACTCCTTCTGAAGCTGTTCCAAATAATACAAAAAGAGGGAATCCTTCTAACTCATTTTATGAGACCAACATCATCCTGATACCAAAAGCTGGCAGAGACACAGCTAAAAAAGAAAATTTCAGGCCAATATCCATGATGAACATCGATGCAAAAATCTTCAATAAAATATTGGCAAACCAAATGCAACAGCTTGTCACAAAGCTTATCCATCACAATCAGGTAGCTTCATACCAGGGATGCTAGGCTGGTTCAGCATACACAAATCTATAAATGTAATCAATGGAACCAAAGACAAAAACCACGTGATCATCTCAACAGATGCAGAGAAGGCCTTCAACAAAATTCAACAGCGCTTTATGCAAAAAACTCTTAATAAACTAGGTTTCCATGGAACATATCTCAAAATAATAAAAGCTATTTATGACAAACCCACAGCCAGTATCATACCGAAAACTGGAAGCATTCCCTTTGTAAACTGGCACTAGACAAGGGTGCCCTCTGTCACCACTCCTATTCAACATGGTATTGGAAGCTCTAGCCATAGCAATCAGGCAAGCAAAAGAAATAAGGGATATTCAGTTAGGAAAAGAGGAAGTCAGATTGTCTCTATTTGCAGACAACATGATTGTATATTTAGAAGACCCCATCGTCTCAGCCCGAAATCTCCTTAAGATGATAAGCAACTTCAGCAAAGTCTCAGGATACAAAATCAATGTGCAAAAATCACAAGCATTCCTATACACCAATAACACACACAGAGTCAAATTCTGAGTGAGCTCCCAGTCACAATTGCTACAAAAAGAATAAAATACCTCGGAATACAACTAACAAAGGATATGAAAGACCTCTTCAAGGAGAACTACAAACAACTGCTCCAGGAAATAAGAGAAGACACAAACACATGGAAAAACATTCCATGCTCATGATTACAATGAATCAATATCATAAAAATGGCCATACTTCCCAAAGTAATTTATAGATTCAATGCTATCCCATCAAGCTACCATTGACCTTCTTCACAGAATTGGAAAAAAAATCTTAAACTTCATATGGAATCATAAAAGAGCCTGCATAGCCAAGACAAACCTAAGAAAAAAGATAAAAGCTGGAGGCATCATGCTACCTGACTTTATACTACAAGGCTACAGTAACCAAAACAGCATGGTACTGGTACCAAAACAGAGATATACACCAATGGAACAGAACAGAGGCCTCAGAGGCAACACAACACACCTACAACCATCTGATCTTTGACAAACCTGACAAAAACAATGGGGAAAGGATTCCCTGTTTAATAAATGGTATTGGGAAAACTGGCTAGCCATGTGCAGAAAGCTGAAACTGGACCCCTTCCTTA
Source organism: Alouatta palliata (assembly GCA_004027835.1). NCBI lineage: Eukaryota > Metazoa > Chordata > Mammalia > Primates > Atelidae > Alouatta > Alouatta palliata. The sequence continues at coordinate 4,771 of PVKV010031955.1, read as the reverse complement.
CACCTTATACAAAAATTAACTCTAGATGGATTAAAGATTTAAACATAAGACCTAACACCATAAAAACCCTAGAAGAAAACCATGGCAATACCATTCAGGACATAGGCATAGGCAAGGACTTCATGACTAAAACACCAAAAGCAATGGCAACAAAAGCCAAAATAGACAAATGAGATCTAATTAAACTTAAAAGCTTCTGCACAGTGAAAGAAACAATCATTAGAGTGAACTCACAACCAACAGAATGGCAAAAAAAATTTTGCAAGCTACCTATCTGATAAAGAGCTAATATCCAGAATCTACAAAGAATTAAAACAAATTTATAAGAAAAGAAACAAACAGCCCCGTCAAAAAGTGGGTGAAAGATATGAAAGCTTTCCAAAAGAAGACATTTATGCATCCAACAAACATATGAAAAAGAAAAAATGCTTATCATCACTGGTCATTAGAGAAATGCAAATCAAAACCACATTGAGATACCATCTCACGCCAGTTAAAATGGCGATCATTAAAAAATCAGGAGACAACAGATGCTGGAGAGGATGTGGAGAAATTGGAATGCTTTTACACTGTTGGTGGGAGTGTAAATTAGTTCAGCCATTGTGGAAGACAGTGTGGTGATTCCTCAAGGATCTAGAAATAGAAATTCCGTTTGACCCAGCAATCCCATTACTGAGTATATACCCAAAGGGTTGTAAATCGTTCTATTATAAGGACACATGCATATATATGTTCATTGTGGCACTGTTTACAATAGCGAAGACTTGAAGCCAACCCAAATGCCCATCAATGATAGACTGGGTGAAGAAAATGTGGCACATATACACCATGGAATACTGTGCAGCCATAAAAAAGGATGAGTTGATGTCCTTTGCAGGGACATGGATGGATCTGGAAACCATCATTCTCAGCAAACTGACACAGGAACAGAAAACCAAACACAGCGTGTTCTCACTCATAAGTGGTTGTTGAACAGTGGGAACACATAGACACAGGGAGGGGAGCATCACACACTGGGGCCTGTTGGGGGGTTGGGGGGCTAGGGAAGGGATAGCAGGGGGTGGGGAGATTTGAGAGGGATAACATTAGAAGAAATACCTAATGTAGGTGACAGGGGAATGGAGGCAGCAAACCACCATGGCATGTGTAAACCTATGTAACAGTACTGCAAGGTCTGCACATGTACCCCAGAACTTAAAGTAAAACAAAATTTAAAAATAGCTCATAGGTCAATGTCATTTGGTAGAGTGGTTGGGATCTCTGTGACAATTTATTTTTAATTTCTTTTAAAAAATTATGCTGTTTTAAGTTTTTACTGTGTAAGCATATGTTAGTTGATTTTCCTTGAATTAGCAGAATAAGGAAATGAAAAAAACTATACTGAAATCACTCCTACCACTTACTACAAAATATGTGTTACATTAAAATTTTAGGTAAGATGGATTTTTCCTTCATGTAAGTTTGAATTCGTGCACTAAATTCTTAAATTGCATTACCTTAAAATGTTTTTGAATCATATTCTGATTTTTATAGTTTGGATTTTATATCATACAGCTAAAAATATTCAGTGCCCATTGTAAGAATCAGTTATCATTATTTCAGTGTTGTTAAGAAGTTGAACCATAAAGAGTAACAATTATTTTTCCACATATGCCAACTTCTATGTTCACTATAGGAATGAAAAAAATAATTAGCTGTTTTTACTACCTCATAGAAAAATGTGAAATACTAACTTCTAATAGAATATATTTCAATACAATCTTCTTAAAAGATAAATGAAAACAACAAGTCTAAGGCACTGAGAAGTCCGTTGGCCAAAACTGAAAGTGCTCATATGTAAAACCTGGCCCAATGCAAAACTGAACTTCTAATTCAAGATGTGATTCATTCCTATTGTGTGAACTTGATCTGGAAACTCAGACATCTCCACATTTCTCCCACCTCCTGATTCTGGGTGTGTTGACCTGGTGGGAAGTCTCCACGCCCCTCCCATCTCCTGATTCTGGGTGTGTTGACCTGGTGGGAAGTCTGCACGCCCCTCCCATCTCCTGAGTCTGGGTGTGTTGACCTGGTGGGAAGTCTCCACACCCCTCCCATCTCCTGAGTCTGGGTGTGTTGACCTGGTGGGAAGTCTCCACGCCCCTCCCACCTCCTGATTCTGGGTGTGTTGACCTGCGGGGGTCCGCCTTGCTCAATGTGCTTAACTCCGCTCCTGTGACAACATGCCCTCATTAAGACTTGGTTTTTAATTTTCAAAGGTTTCCCTCTGCAGGTGGTGCATATGGGGTGGGTAAATGAGAAACTCCACGCAGCTGACTCCTCTCAAACCTGCAGACCCAAGTTCCTGGCACTGAAGGGCCCATCCTTCTACGTGTTCAGCTGTCCTCCGGTAAGGATACCTTTGACATTCTGCAGGGAGGGGGCTGCTGGGGGGCTGGTCCTGTAAGCAAGGGAAAGCCACTCCTGGTGATTGCAAGAGAACAAAGATAGAGGGCTTGGTCCTGGCATTAGCTGTTTTTACATGGTTGGAAAGGATTCTGCTTGTAGATTGCTTATTTCTTGCTCCAAATTTATAAATAATCCATTTCTTTCCTTTAGTTCAAATAGCCATTAAGATGTTGTAGAGCTGATGCCTTCCTCAGACGCCAGCTGCTTTGGAGGTCCAGGCAGAGGCTGTCTCACAGAGGATCAGTTATATGGTTGACGAAGCCAAAAACCAAACGAAACACTACCCTTCATTTTAGGTGTTTCTAATTTCTAAATTTTAAATGCTTTCATTCTCTGATGGCTCCCAAGTTTTATTTAAAAAATAAGCAGCCTGCTTTAGTGGTTTCCATAATACAAATTTACGGCTGAAGGCTGTAGCTCTGAAATTTCATTTTCCAGTTGCCACCATACCATTCTCTCCAGACTGACCGAACGTAACGTGTAATGTCTAGAAGCTTATTGGTTTAAACAGCTTTACTTTTTGGAGTCTGACCATCAGAACTGCAAGCAAACCAAAACTTTGATAGCCTCAGGTACCTACAAAGTTTGGATACATGTCACATATGGTGTTGATGATGGGACTTTCTTCCACTAAAAGTAAATGAAAAGATAAAACCAAGTTTCGCCTCCAGACATCAAGACAGTAAAACCCTGCCTGTCCTCTCATTGATAAGGACGGCTTTCTAAGTAAGCGTTTTACTTGAGAATAGTTTTAGATTTATGGGAAAGCTGCACATTCAGTGCAGTGAGCCCTGTCTGCCTCCACTCAGCTCCCCTGATGCACATGACTCACACGGCCACTTGGCATCGGGCAGACCAACACTTGACAGTGGGGCGGTGTCCAGCCTCTACTCAGCAAACTCCGCCTCCATCCAGACATCACTTCCTCTGCTAATGCGCTTTTGCTGCCCCAGAGATATCATAGGATGTCATAGGTAACATAGGGTACCACATTGCCTTTCGTTGTAAGGTTTTAAAATAAACCAACAGTTTGAGCTTACCGCAGCTAAACATTTGCATGAATACTGATTGAATTCTCAAACTACATGTAATCATGTTCTTTAACATTCGCTGTTAATTTGCTCCATATTTTCAAATTCAAGTCCCAGAGGTGAACATCTGATTGGCTGGGCTGATTTTGTTTTTGAGCAGAGCTGGGATATTCATGCCGGCTCATCACAGAGGTGTTGGAAGACTCAGAGGAGGTGGCCTGGACCACTTACCACTGATGCTGGGGGCACAGAAAGGGGCTGAGGGGTCAGAGGCCCTGCTGTGGACCCGTGTAACTCCAAGTGTTGCCAGCATGGCTTCTTTACCAGTTAGCCTTCCATGGAACTCAGGGATTCTTCAAACCCTAGTAGGCCAGCCCTAATTCAATAACCATTGACCAGCAAGGGTTTAAGACAGTTGGACAGGTTTCTCTGCTGTGGGTCTTCACAGAAGTTATGTCCTGCCTTGGGATGCGAACTCGTCTCAGCAGCGCCCGGCTGGTAAACTGACGGCGGCATTGCAGAGTAAAGCGCCCCGGAGTTGCTGACGTGCGCAGACTCCTTTGAGGCTTACAGTACACTCACGTCCAGTGTATAATTGATTCTCGAGACAGCTGAAAGAGCACACAGTGTCAGAGCTCCACCTTGATGCATCGTAACTGCTTTATTGTGGAGACTGATTGTCATGTAAATAGATAAATAGTGTTTTCATTTTAGCAACACACTGAACAGCCACCTTCCCTTGTTTGTTTTCTCATTTGAGTCCTGCTTTTACAAATGGAGGTCATTTGTAAACAAAATAGTACACAAATATGACTGAGGATCACTTTTGATAATTTATTTCAGATCCTCTCTTAAGAGACCGTGGGTTGTGTTAACTGTATTTGATGCCAGAATATTATTACAATGTACTGAAAATCCAGAGTGCAGGGATTGCATTCTCTCTGGTCTTCTTCCCCAGTGTGAATCACCAGCCCTCTCATTTTGGTGGGAACAGTGACTGGAATGGGAAGGACAGATTTCACCGGCAGATCGCATCTTTAGCAAGGCTGACTCGAGCTAGAAACCCAGTTTTCCAGAGTCTCTGTTCTCACATAGCTCTGTGAGTCTCACGTGGCTCTGTGAGTCTCTGTTCTCACATGGCTCTGTGAGTCTCGTGTGGCTCTGTGAGTCTCATGTGGCTCTGTGAGTGAGTCTGTTCTCGTGTGGCTCTGTGAGTCTCACGTGGCTCTGTGAGTAAGTCTCTGTTCTCATGTGGCTCTGTGAGTCTCACGTAGCTCTGTAAGTCTGTTCTC
>PVKV010031954.1:0-20401 GCA_004027835.1 Alouatta palliata | reverse complement strand
ACACTGGGGTCTGTTGGGGGGAAAAAGGGGAGGGACAGCAGGGGGTGGGGAGTTGGGGAGGGATAGCATGGGGAGAAATACCAGATATAGATGATGGGGAGGAAGGCAGCAAATCACACTGCCATGTGTGTTCCTATGTAACAATCTTGCATGTTCTTCACATGTACCCCCAAACCTAAAATGCAATAAAAAGTATATATATATAAAAAAAAAAAAAAAAAGAAAATCATTCAAAACCAGGATAACTACATGGAAATTAAACAGCTTGCTCCTGAATGACTTTTGAGTAAAAAATGAATTTAAGGCATAAATAAAGAAATCTATTGAAATTAATGAAATAAAAAAGATACAGCATATCAGAATCTCTGGTACATAGCTAAGGCAAGTGTTAAGAGGGAAGTTTATACCACTAAACATCATATCAAAAAGTTAGATCTCAAATTAACAACTTAACATCACAACTATAGGAACTAGAGAAACAAGAGCAAACTAACCCCAAGTCTAGAAGAATACTAGTAGCAATAAGCAAAATCAAAGTTGAACTGAATGAAATTGAGATGTGGAAACCCATCAAAAAATATCAAGGAATCCAGGAATGGTTTTTTGTAAAAAAAAAAAAAAATTATAACACAGATAAACTACCAGTTAGACTAACAAAGAAAAAAAGAGAGAGGATTCAAATAAACACATTCAGAAATGTCACAGAGGATGTTATCCCTGACCCCACAGAAATAAAAAAAAAGTCCCCAGAAACTATTATGAACTCTACTATACAAACAAGCTAGAAGACCCAGAAGAAATGAATCAATTCCTGAACACATATAACCTCCCAAAGCTGAACCAAGAAGATAATGAATCCCTGAACAGACCAATAACAAGCCCTGAAATTGAATTAGTAATAAAATGCCCACCAAAGAAACAAACAAAAAAGTTCAGGACCAGACAGATTTATATTTGAATTCTACCAGAGGTATAAAGACATTCTGGTACCACTCCTACTGACACTATTCCAAAAAATTGAGGAGGAAGACTCCTCCCTAACTCATTGTATGAGACCAGCATTATCCTGATACAGAAACCTAGCAGAGAGACAACAACAATAAAAAAACTTCAGGCCAATATTCTTGTTGAACACAGATGCAAAAATCTTTAGTAAAATAGTAACAAACCAAATCCAGCAGCACATTAAAAAGCTAATCCACTATAGTCAAGCAGGCTTTATCACTGGGATGCAAGATTGGTTCACCACAGAGTAATCAATGAATGTGATTCATCACATAAATAAAACAGTAAACAAAAACAACCCAAACTATGTGATTATCTCAATAGATGCAGAAAAGGGTTTTGATAAAATTTTAATATTTCTTCATGTTAAAAACCCTCAATGAGCTACACATTGAAGGAACATACTGCAAAATATTAAGTGCCATCTATGACAAATGCACAGCCAACATCATACTGAATGGAAGTATTCCTTTTGAAAATCAGAAAAAGACAAGTATGCCCTCTCTTACCATTTCTATTTAACCTAGTATTGGAAGTCCTAAGCAGAACAATCAGGCAAGAGAAAGAAATAAAAGGCATCGAAATAGGAAGTCAAACCATCTGTCTCTGCAGAAAATATGATTCTAAGAAAACTTCAGTCTCTGCCCAAAAATTCCCTGATCTGATAAAAAAAAACAACATTTTAGCAAAGTTTCAGAATACAGTATCAATGTACAAAACTCAGTAGCATGCCTATACCACAAAAACATCAAGCTGAGAGCCAATCAATAATGTAATCCCATTAACAAAAGATGGCTCTTAATATTTTGCAGTATGTGCCTTCAATGTGTAGCTGATTGAGGGTTTTTAACAGAAAAGTATAAAATATCTAGCAATACAGCTAACAAGGGAGATGAAATAGCTCTACAATTAGAATTACAGGAACACTGCTCAAAGAGATCAGAGATGACACAAATGAACAGAAAAATATCCTATGATCATGACTAGAAAGAACAAATACTGTTAAAATAGCCATACTTCCCAAAGCAATTTATAGATTTAATGCTATTTCTATTAAACTAACAATGGCATTCTTCACAGAACTAGAAAAGTCCATTTTAAAATTTATATGAAACCAAAAATAAACCAAAATAGCAAAGGCAATCCTAAGCAAAAAGAGCAACGCTGGAAGTGTCACATTACCTGACTTCAAACTGTACTATAAGACTACAGTAACAAAAACAGCATGGTACTGGTACAAAAGCAGACACATAGACCAACGGAACAGAATAGAGATCCCAGAGATGATGTCACACACCTAAGACCATCCTGATCTTTGACAATGTGGGCCGAACAAGCAATGGGGAAAGCGCTCCCTATTCAATAAATGATTCTGGGATAACTGGCTAGCCATATGCAGAAAATTGAAATAGGACCCCTTCCTTTCACCATATACAAAAATCAATGCAAGAGATATTAAAGACTGACATGTAAAACCTAAAACTAGGAAATATCATTCTGGACATAGGACATTCTGAGAATGTAAATTAGTTTAGCCATTGTGGAAAGCAGTCTGGCAATTTCTCAAGGAACTTAAAACAGAATTACTATTCAACCCAGAAATCCCATAATCAGCTTTTAAAAGAAAACATACACATGGCCAACATGCATACGAAAAAATTCTCACTATCACTAATCATTAGAAAAATGCAAATCAAAACCACAATGAGATACCACCTCATACCAGTCAGAATGGCTACTAAAAGCAATGGCAACAAAAGCCAAAACAGACAAATGGGATCTAATTACACTTCAGAGCTTCTACACAGCAAAATAAACAATCCCAAAGGATTATAAATTGTTCTATTATAAAGACACATGCACATGTATGTTGTGGCACTGTTTGCAATAGCAAAAACCTGGAACCCCAAATGCCTATCAATTATAGACTGGACAAAGAAAATGTGACAAATATACACCATGAAATACTATGCAGCCATAAAAAAACAATGTGTTCCTGTCCTTTGTAGAGACATGGATGAATCTAGAAACCATCATTCTCAGCAAACTGACACAAGAACAGAAAACCAAACACCTCATGTTTTCACTCATAGGCGGGTGACGAACAATAACACTTGGGCACAGGGAAGGGAACACTCACTGGGGTAGGTGGGGGGAGGGGAAAGGAGGGGAGCGATGGCGGAGGGGAAGGGAGGGGAGGACGGGGAGGGATAATGCCAGGAGAAATGCCTGATGTAGGCAACCGGGGGATGGAGACAGCCAACCACCATGGTATGTATGTACCTATGCAACAATCTTGCAGGATGCAGGATGTGCACATGTACCCCAGATCCCAAAATGCAATAAAAAATAAAAATAAAAATAAAAGCTGAAAAACAACAGCAACAACAGCAAAAAAAACCACAGATGCTGGCGAGGTTGCAGAGGAAAGGAAATATGTATACACTGCTTGTGGATATGTAAATTAGTTCAGCCATTGTGGAAAACAATTTGGCGATTTCTCAAAGAACTTAAAACAGGATTACCTTTCGAGCCAGCAATCCCATTATGAAGTCTATACCCCATGGCATATAAATCATTCTACTTTAAAGGCACATGCATGTGTATGTTTATTGCAGTTGTATTCACAATAGCAAAGATATGGAATCAACTTAAATGCCACGAATGGTAGACTGGATAAAGAAAATGTACATAGACACCATGTAAGACTACACAGCCATAAAAAAGAATGAGATCATGTTCTTTGCAGCAACATAGATGGAGCTGGAGGCCACTACTCAAAGCAAACTAACACAGGAACAGAAAACTAATCATCACATGTCCTCTCTTATAAGTGGCAGCTAAATATTGAATACATATGAACACAAAGAAGTAACAATAGACACTAGGCCTACTTGAAAGTCAGGGAGGGAGGAGAGTGAGGATTGAAAAACTACCTATCAGGTACTAAGCTTATTACCTGGGTGAAGAAATAATCTCTACACCAAACCCTCATGACATGTAGTTTACCTATGTAAAAAACCTGCACATGTACTTCTAAACCAAAAATAAAAGTTTAAAAAACACATGGACATAGGGAGGGGAATATCACATGTGGGACTAGGGGAGGAATAGCAGGGGGTGGGAGGATTGGGGAGGGATAGCATTAGGAGAAATACCTAATGTAGACCACGGGGCGATGGATGCCGCAAACCACCTCCATGGCATGTGCATACTTACGTAACAAACCTGCACGATCTGCACATGTACCCCAGAACTTAAAGTATAATAAAAAAAAAGTAATAGTGCAAAATAAAATAGAAATAGCATATCTCTTAAAAGATTACCTGAGTCACGAAATAAGGAAATGTGTAAAAAGTACATAGCACATTACTAAAATTGGTCTTCTCATTTCTTGTGGCTTTCTCTCCCAATGTACCCAGAATTCCACTGCCATGTGAATAACTTGTTAAATCCATCCATCATTGTGGTAGTTATTTATTGTTGTGTAACAAATAATCTTAAAATTTGTCACCCTAAAAACAACAAACATTTATTATTCACATAGTTTCTGTGAGTCAGAAATCTGGAAGAAATTTTTCAGGGCAGTTATAGTTAAGGGTCTCTCATGTGACTGCAGTCAAGGTATTAAGTGGTCTATAGTGTCTGGGACTTAATTGCAGTTAGAAGATGTGCTTCCAATCTTAGTCACATGGCTTTTGGCAGGAGGCTTCTGTTGTTATCACGTGTGCCTCTCCATAAGGTTTATAATGTGGCTTCCCACAAAAAATGAAAGAGAGAGAGCAAGAATGAAATCATAGTATGTTTCATTCATTCATAGTATAATCTAATCTTGGAAGGGGTATATATCACTTCTGCCATATTCAGCTAGTTACAAAGACAAAATTGTAGTACACTACAAGTTTGGGGAGGGTACCATAAAACCGTATGTATATCAGTAAGGTAGAATCATTGTGGTCTGTCTTGGAGGCTGGTTACCACAGTCATCATTCCCCTATTAACAAAACTTTACAAGGCTCTCTTGTTTTTGTGAATTAAGTTAGAATTATTTATTCTGGTTTCCAACTACTTTGAGAAAAATACTTGAAACCACTTATCTTGCCTTCCCATACCCATACCTGGTGTTGTTTCCTGCGGCTCTGCCCTATAGGATGCATGCTAGTTTCTAAGCAAAGCACAACACACACTCCATGCTTTTGCTTACTCTTTTTCTGCTAAACAGCCTATCATCTTTTCCCCAGAAACTGAAACTCTCCCCACTTGTTCCAAGTCTGATCTAAATTCTTTCCTCTCCACAAAAACTTTCTTATTAAAATGTATGTTTTTACTCTTTCAGAATCCCAAGTGTCATTACTATAAACTTTTTCAGTGGCAATTATCTTATGCTGTAGATATTCCAGTATTAAATTCTACTCTAGTCTTCATAAACAGATGAGGTGAGATGAGGTGAGGTGAGCTTATAAAATCTCATCTCTGCTTCCCTTCCAGTGCTGAGCACTGTGTAGCAGATACAATATACACATCAAATATGGAATCACTTATTGGATGCCAGTATGGAAAAAGTAATAATGAATGGGGAGTAGCATGACTTTCAAAGTGATTAACTTTGTCAATTCCTTTCACTTTTGCCAACAGATGGACAGATGGACAGGTAGCAGGCTCATTTGGTTAATTTTAAGGATGTCTATTTGGTTCTAATTTTGAATGGACATCAGCACATTTTATTGTGAATAACTGTGTTAAAATGTCATGTAACGGTGTACACTTAGGCAGAAGGCAGTGAAAAACAGATAATATTAATTCTCTTTATTCTCTATTGCATATTTTCTAAGTATAAATGTCAGTAGGACAATCTGACGTATTATAAAATTTCCCCCATATTTAGGACTACTCTGTTAGAAATAGAGTTCAATTTCATAGCTTTTTTTTTCTTAAAGGTAAACATAAAAACAAAATCTAATACAACTTTTGGGGATTTTCAGTTTTAATAATACCATAAGGTGGTGGGCATGCCAGGGCAAGGTGATCAGATATTGCTTTCTTGCTTTCCACTTTCAGATTTTAGTGCTTTTATAATAAAATAAGCATATAATAGATCATCACATATCATTTCTACTTATCGCTAGAGAAAAAATAGTACTAGGCAAATGCTGTATTTCACGTGCTGCTTTAAGTTTAAAGAATTTGGCATGCAGATTCAGGCAAAATGTAATAAAGATATTTATATAGATAAATGTAGCTCAGATATTTCAAAATATAATGTAGTTTATATTACTGAAGCCTATGTTATTATTGGATCATAAAGGATAAAAGATTTTTTTTTGTGTGTCTAAAGGAGATAGATTTTCTGTATTCAATAATATCTTTATAAGCTAGTTGCTGCCTGCATTGTAGCATTAAAAACAATCTAGAAAGTTCTTTCTCTACCTAACTCAGAGACTTGGCAATTTTTCCAAGTATATTCTGTATGTGACTGTTTTCCTACCTCAGTATACTGAAACAGACTAAAATGGGTGTCTCAGATTATTCCTAAACTGGCATTGAACCTCAACAAATCGCCAAGGTATCTGTTTCTATCCTTCCTGTATTAACGAAAGCACCTGCTCTGACCCAGACATTCCACATATATTGTTTCATTTAATTTTTCTCATAATACCAGCATGTGCCAGCATTATAACTTCCTTATTTGAGACAATAAAATTGAGTTTCATGAAAGATTATTAAAATTAAAAATAATATTCCAGTTAGACAAGGGAGAGATACGAGTGAAGAACAAATGAATATAGGTAAAGAAAGAGTTGTTTTCCTTCACTTACAAATATATACACACATATAAAGATCTTCTTTGGGTAAATGTCTATTCAAATCGCCCATTTTTAATTGTGCTATATTTTATTTCCAGTTTTCTATTGAAAACTTACTTACAAATAAGTAAAGGAAAACAGCTATTTCTTTACCTATATTTAATTTCAATTGATTCTGGAACTTTTGTGTTGAAGTTGAAACTTTTATTAGAAATTTAAAAAACTAAACACTTACATTTCACTACTAGATATTACACACTTCAGGTGACCACATAAAAAGTCTTACTCCATATGAAAGGACCGGATATAATATAATACAATCAAAATTTAATTTTATATTCCATAATCACTGCTCTTTAGCTCCAGTCTGACGGACTCCTTTAATGAACATCTTCCTAAACTGCATCTCTCAGTATCTGCTTCTGAAAATTAAATTAGTTGAAGTGGGTAATTAGCCAATGCTTGTAGAAGTGATTTGTCCAGCTCTTAGCAAGTATTTCTCTTCAATCAGTGTGAAAAACAGATCTCTAAAACCTCCCCTAGAAAGAGGAGAGGAGGTTAATCATTGTTTTATTGACATATAATTAACATACCTTATAGTTTATTTATTTCTAGTGTCCAATTTTATGATTTTCAGAAAATTCACAGAACCACGATCAATTCGCAGAAGTACAATCCATTTTAGAACAGTGTCATCATCCCAAAAGAAATTTTGGACTCTTTGGTTATCATTCTCCTACTTCCCCCATTCCCAACTCCCCTAGTTCTAGGCAACAAAGAATCTACATTCTATATAAGATTGACATATTCTGGACTTTTCGTATATATGAAATAATACAAGATCAGTCCTTTGTGACTGGCTTCTTTCACTAAGCGTAAAGTTTTATAGGATCACCCAAGTTAAGCATGATTCTTCATTTATTTTTATTGCTGAGTAATAGTTCATTGTATGGATGTATATACCTCATTTGTTTATCCATTCATCAGCTGATAAACATTTGGGGTGTTTCTACTTCTGGCAATTATGAATAAAGATGCTATGAACATATTTGTACAAGTTTTGTGTTAAAGTATTTCTTCATTTCTTTGGAAAATACATTAGTTGGTGCAAAAGTAGTTGCAATTTTGCCATTACCTTTAACGGTAGAAACTGCAATTACTTTTGTGCCAACCTAATACATAGACATGGAATTGCTAAGTCTATAGCGACTATGTGTTTAACTTTTTGGGGAACTGTGAGACCTCTTTCCACAGCAACTATGTCATTTTATATTCCCACTAGCAGTGTATGAGGGTTTCAATTTCTCTACATCCTCATCAATGCTTGCTATTTTCTGCCTTTTTGATCATAACATCTTATTGGATATGAAGTGATATCTCATTGTGGCTTTTATTTGCATGACCCTGATCACTACTAATGTTGAGCATCTTTTGATGTGTCTGATGTTTTGTATGTATATGTATGTGTGTGTCGGGTGAGGTATATATACACGCATATATAGATCTTCTTTGGGCAAATGTCTATTCAAATTGCTTGCCCATTTTTAATTGTGTTGTATTTTATTTCAAGTTTTCTATTTTCCTAACAACTAAACTACCAGGGATAATTTTCTTCCTATTATTGAGTTTTATGGACTGTTGGTATATTCACAATGCTTGTCTCTTATCATATGTATGATTTGTAAAAAATTTCACTCTTCTGTGGGTTGTCTTCACTTTCTTGAGGGTGTCCTTTGAAGCACAAATTTTTTAATTTTGTTGATGTCCAAGATACCTATGTTTTGTCACTTGTGGTTTTGGTGCCCTGTCTAGGAAACTGTTGCCTAATCTAAGGTCAAGAATATTAATGCCTATGTTTTCTTCTACGATTTTTTAAATTCAATTTAGATTATTTTATCTCTTCAGTAATGAGTAATGAAATGCAGAGCTGTTAATGATGGAAACTTTAGGAACTCAAGAATGAACAAACGGCTGTTGGCTGTCTAGGTTCTCTTCAATACTAGGCTTGTTTCTCCAATTTAGGAGCATAGCACTGATAACCGAAGAGTTATCATAGGTAGTTTGACTTAGACCACAGAGTTTATTGAAATGGCATATCTAAAAAATTTTACTGCAGTCTCTTTTAGCATAATATCTTAAATTACTCTGCCACATTGGAATACACAGAGTATTTTGCTAATATTCAAATAATTTGATTTGCCTGGGATACCACTTTTTTTTAATCATTTTTTTTTCCAGATGCTGCTAAAAGGATTAGCAGTTTTTTGTTTTTGAATATATATATATATATATTCAAAATATAAATATATATATATTTAGTTGTACTTTAGGTTCTGGGGTACATGTGCAGATCATGCAGGATTGTTGCATGGGTACATACATGGCAAGGTGGTTTTAGTTCTCACCATGGTCTTTGATCCAGTTGAGTTAATCTGTGTATATTTTGTAAAGTAGGAGTCCAACTTCATTCTTTTTCTTGTAGATATCTATTTGTTGCTATGGAACAAATAGATATTCACAAGAAAAAGAATGGAATTGCGTCCTTGGTTCTTTCTGAATATTTTTTCCTGGGCCATGGTGGTATCACTGGGAAGCTAACCTTTTTTTTTTTTTTTTTTTAAATCAGTCTATGTTTGGTTCTACCACTTTTACAGCTGCCTTTATATTCTATTTTTGCCATCTTTCCCTTTACCTGACTCACGCTGATGTTTCACAATCTTTCTGTGTGCTTATTCCATCTCCATATGCTAGTACCTGGGGAAGATCAAAGCCAATTCTTCTTTTCTTTCTTCCTTTTTTCTGAGTCATGAGGAAATTGAGTCACACAGAAGGAACAATTTGTTCAAAGTCACACAGCCTATTAGTAGAAGGACCAGGATTAGACCTTTATGGTCTTATGAGGATCTATATTCACTGTATCCAAGTAATGACACTACTCAAGCCAAACTAGTGGTCTAAATTTTAATTCTCAAAATTGTGGGAGGCTAATATTTTACTTTTTAATTCCAAAAGAGGGTCTAATAAAACTCTATTGCCTTAAAAATTAAAATAAAACCTCCCCCTGTGATCTCCACCTCCAGATAGTCACACCCTTGCATAACTCCCAACCTCCTTGAGGTTGGGCTGAGCCTAGTGGATTTCATTAACCATGGAACATGAAAAGTTTGATGCAATATCACTTCAATGATTAGGTTACAAAGGAGTATGACCTCATATTGCTAGCAAACCCTTTTGCCTTCTTGACTTGATACAAGCTGTCATGTTGGAGAAACCTGCCTGGCAAGGAATTTTGGTCAACTTTTATCCAAGAGCCAGGTTAGAACTGAGGACCTCAGTCCAACATCCTGTAAGGAATTAAATACTGCCAACAACCATTTGAGCTTGGAAATGAATCCTTTTCCAGATAAGCTTTGCAGTCACCATAGTGCAGCCCCCACTTCAATTTAATCATGTGAGAAATCCTAAGGAAGAAGATCCATGCATTTCCAGATTCCTGATCCAAAGAAACTATGAGATAGTAAATGTTTGTTATACAGATCTAAGTTCTCCGGAACTTTTGAAAACAGCAATATATAGCCACCAGAGATATGCTGTTAGGAACCAGCTTGCTTTTAATTTTAAACAATTATTTGTATATGAATTAATGTATATATCAATTATGTTGTGAATTCAATAAATATTTTACTAAGGCTTTGTAAGCCAAATTATACAAAAGGAGAAAGATACAGAGTCCTGGAATATCTGTCTCTGTGTATATATATTATATATATTGTGCTGATAGGTATGGTAGAGAGTAAGTCTATTGCCGTTGTTGATTTTGGCTTTTTAATATCAGATGTTATCCATAAACAATAGGAAAACTTGTTTTGTAACATCAAAGATCTCACTGCACTTGGATGAGCTAATCTAAATTTTGTTGTGAATTCCTGCTTTGTAAACTGAACAACTTTTACTTCCTCTGTCCCTTGTAGGCTTCATAAAACAAAGCAAAATATGTTTTTGATTACAGGAAGGGTTCTTCCACTACAAAATTCAAATGCCATGACTAAATAAACTCTAAGAATAAAGCTGGTTTAGTATAATTAAACCACTTGGCCAACAGTTGGGAGTATATCCGTCAAATATTTTTCTGCAATAATTAAAAGGTCATACATTGAGTAGAAGTCCCTGCCACATACACAAACACTATAGCAATAGACATATCACTTTTAAAGGATGCAGATATGATGGAAAACTGTATTTTTGGACAAGCTATCCATTTCACAGTCCTGAGTCAAAAGGATGAGTGGTCATCACAGCCTCTTATGGCCAAAGGGCTTCATGTTGGTGATTCTGGCTGAGCTCCAAAACATTCTGATGAAGATTGAGGAGCCGATTTGGGAGCACTTCACCATGTCAGTAGGAATAAATAAAATGCAAGACACTGGTTTGTGCGCTAGAAACATGAAAGATGCTTCAAAGAGCAACACCAAGGTATTGTAGCAAACTGTACAGTAGAGTTTCTTGAGGAAGAAAGTTAGATTGAATGTACCTCCATTTATCAAAAGAAAAAAAGGAGAAAGTTACAGAGTCCTGGACTATCTCTCTCTGTCTATATTTTTTTTCCAAATTATTTGTTATCATGATAATATTGATATAATTATGCCAGTAAGGCATATTATTTTTCTTTCTGTATAAGAAAAATAATAAAGTCAAGTTATTATTCAAAAAATATACCCTAGAAAGATACATAGGTGGTCTAAATTTAAAATACCATGAAAGAGTATCTTCATAATCCAAGATAAAAGTTTAAAATAAAGAGCAATGGCTACTGTTTTGGTATTTGTGTAGATTTTAATTCCAAGAAAATATAAATATAAAAGGAAAAATAATGTACATGTTCATTATTTTCAGTGGCTTAAGACTACCAATTCAAGAATATTTTTTTCTATAAGTTTCTTGCTACAAATTAACTCTTCATACCTTAATACTTAATATAGGTAAGATTTTCACTATTAAATTATTTAGGTAAATTTAAATTATAGTTGCTGACAGCAACTATTTATATTTTTAGATATATTCTTCATTGAGTTTTTGGTAAAGAAATTCATTATTACCAAGTATTAAACATTTTTAGAGATAAAATTAAACATATAATAGCAACTATTTTATCAGCTAAAAGCACAGAAACACGTTAGAATAACATATATGTTCTTATAAAATGATAGACATTCCAGGCACCACATTGATACTTTGGGACTGTATATTTTTGCTTAGATCAATGGTATCTAAAGTATTTATTCTAATGGACTGAGTTCTCACATTAGTACTACACCAGTTTTTTTGTGTAGGTTTTTTTTTGTCAGTTTTTTCTCGTCAGTGAAATAGATGATGCAGCACAATTAGTTTTTCAGTGATATTGTAAATACATAGTCAGTCTTTGCCGGTCTTCTCATTCTACCTTGCCTAAGTGTATCTCAGGAACAGGTCAATAGACACTATTATAGGACCTATTTCTTATTCTAATTTTGGCTAATATATTTATTTTAGATAGTACTGTTCCACATGTGCTATTTGACAAAATTTGAAATTAAATGTAAATCTTGAAACCTAATATAATCTATTGCTATTAGTTTATCTTATCGCCACATTTGGGAATTTATTATTCCCTGTGTTTCCAAATTAATTAATGTATTGCAAAGAATTTTAATTGTGAGATAAGAAATCTTCAAATTTGGAGAGGTGACTGTTGTGCTTTTGGGGAGTATATGTGATCTTCTTTGAACAGGTGAAGCAAAAAGACTTAAGTATAAATAGGGGGACCATATGTCCTTGTTTGTTCACTTTCACCTGTTACCCCAGTACAATTATTACACATATTCTATTTCACACCCAAGTACATTTGTTTTGTGAGACAAATTGCATAGTCATCCTACAATAAATCAAACTGATGACAGGGTAAGACTCACCATCTTCTATTCAGGTAACATAAAGGAGAGAGTGTTAGTGTAACCAAATACTTAGACAGTTATTTGTATATGAATGAATTTATACATCAGTTACATTGTGGAGTCAATAAATATTTTATTAAGTCTTTATAAGCCAAGTACTAGGCCAGGCATTTGCTGGTTAGTACTAATATACTTTCTAGAGGGAAAGATGGCAGTCTCAGTATAGATTTTACATCTCATTTGAATACTTCTATAAATACAGAGAGGACATTTAAATATCAGAACCAAAACTAAATAGAAACATCCACAACAGAGCAAGGTGACAAGATCTCTCTAATATTTCCAAAACACAAATAAAAATATAAAATACAAAGGGCTACAAACTTAGCCTGGTACCTGTATCTGCTCAGGAGAAGTAAGAGGAAACAGCAGGGAATGTGGGGATCCTGAGATGTGGAGGCACTTTCAAAGTGGTATGGCCGTAGATGAAGCTAATATATATCAAAATTAGAAGACACACATATCTGAAGTGATATAGCTCAGGAAATAATTAGAAGAGAAAAATAAATCATTTCATAAACAAACTCTAAAATACAAGAGTGAATAAACAACAGCTAATGCCTTAAGAAAAACAGAAGATATAAGGTAGACCAAAAGTAAAATAAAATAGAAAAAAAACTTGTCAAAAAACATTTAAAAGAAAGTGATAAAAATTAGATTGGAGAAAAGATATCCAACATATGGATAGCAGGAGTCTCTGAAACAGAAAAGAGTTTCACAAAATAGAACAAACTAAAACATAACAAAAACTTAAAAGTGTCCCAAAAAGTATGTAAAACTATATATACAGAATGATATGAAACTACATGTAGAATGATCACATCATATACAGTACTTGAAAATATCAAAATAGAAAACCAATAGTCACTGTAATACAAGCTATTGGAGTTTCAATTATTTTTTAGATGACTAGCCAAATATAATAACTAGCTAGTTATTTACGAGAGGAAGAAAACTAGATTATCATTAACTTTTTTGGTAGCAGTGGTTTAGGTCAGATCTTGGAGTGAATATTTAAAACACTCAAAGGAAAGAAATATAATAAAGCCACTCTGAAGTCTGTAGGGAACCAGCCCTACATCACCCATGGGTACCCCATGTGGGTGGCAACAAAGGAATGAGAAAAAGACAGATTAAGAGAGATAGTGGGACCAGGGGGGCATCACTCATTACTTTGGAGGAGACAGCGAAGGCCCTGAGCTCTGATCATCCACATTGTTTATTGGTTACAATCACTTTGATCTACAGGATAGGGGTGGAGTGATGGTGGGGAGAGAGCGACGGCAGAGTGAATCAGTGACCTGGAACTGAATCAGTGAGCCAGAACTGGTGTGTCATTCTAAGGATTGATAACAGTGGCGGTTTGGGAGTTTCACAAAACAAGAACATGTTTATCTTTAACTTATTATCTATGTACAGCTGATGGAATGTGGGCCTTACAAGGAGCCTACAAGTCTGGCTACATCATAGTGCTAAAAAGGGGTTTTACGTCCCTGTGTACAATGTTTATGGTAACAGAGCCTAGGTCACTCTGAACTGGAATATGAGGCATGGAGAGACCTTCCTCCTCAGAGGCCTCCTGCAGCCTTCTACAGTTTGTTGTTCCTTGTTTATATGTTACTCATAACCAATTAATGTAGGCACTCTGTAAATCCTTTCTCCTCTGCTGCTTTTCCCAACAAGGTCAGTGGCAGATAATTCTGGAAAGAGAGATCAGTTTCTCCAAACACACTAATACAGGAACACATATGCATGTGCACATATACTGATACACAAACATGCATACCCAAACACATGCATGCACATACAGGTACAAACACACACACAGCATAAAGAGTTAACAGGGTATTTTAATGATGTGAAAGTTTTTTGTTTGGGTACAGAACAACCTGGTTATTTTTCAAAAACATAACCCAAATTCCACTTTTAATTTTTATGTATATAATCCATATATCAATTTACACAAAGAATTTATAACTCTAAGAAGAACCTATTGGCAAATATTGGAACAATTTAATCTTCAAAAAGGATGATAATAATTTTATTGAATAAACTGAAATTTATTGAAACCCACCAAAAAGGTTTATATGAGTGAATTCATAGTAATATATTTTTAAATGACAGTAGTCACATCTTATTTGCAAAGGGCATGTTCCAAGACCTGCTGGATGCCTAAAATTGTGGATAGTATCAAACCTCATATATACTGTTTTTTCATATACACACATACCTGTAAAAAAGCTTAATGCATACATTAGGTATAAAGATAAACAATAACAATTAATAAAATAGGAAAATTATAGCAATATGCCAACATTACTTTTGCACATTGGGGCCATTATTGAGCAAAATAAGAGCTACTTGAACACAAGCACTGTGATACCACAAGAGCTGACCTGATAAGTAAGAGGGTTACTCTGTGACTGATAGAGTAGTAGTATATACAGACTAAATATGCTGGGTGAAGAGATGATTCGCATCTCGGTGGGCCTGAGTGGGATAGTGCTAGATTTGATTCCACTACTCAGAACAACACACAATTTAAAACTTATGAATTGTTTATTTCTGGAATTTTCCATTTAATATTTTCAGACCATGGTTGACCACAGGTAACTAACACCACAGAAAGTAAAAGCTCAGATGAAGGGGGTTATTATAATTTGAAAGATAATTAAGAACAATTCTTTATCTAGAAAACCTGTACATAAAGGATAAAACACTTCCCTTTTCATATGAATTTGGTACCACTGGATAATCAAATAGTGGATTAGCAGAACTGTTCCTAAACATTTACTAACAAGTGAAAAGAGATGACAGAGTTTCTCCTTGACCTGACTTGAGCCAGGCTCCTCTGAGCAATTTTCTCGACTAACGCTCAATCTTGGCCTATAAAGACTAGAACAAAACACGAACAGAGTTTCTGACAGCTCGGGGCCACAACTCTAGGATGACTCCAGTCTTCCCCAAAGGCTGGCATAAATAAATACATAAATAAAATATACTTTATTCCAATCAGTACCTGAAGATTGGGCCCCTGGCTCCCAGGCTCTGGGGTTTAAGGTATTAGAAACCTAACATCAATAAGTGCCAGTTAGCATATCCGTATGAATTTCACATAGATCAACGCTCACGTCCTGTTTTGGATTTTAACAATGTTTTACATTTCTGACTGTACTGAGCACCTCTTCTCTTTTTCCTACCTCCTTATTCCTTCATTCTCCCTTTAAAATGCCCAGTCACGTGTATACAAATCAAAGTTGAATTCAAGTCATGCTGGACTCTTTACTGCAATAACATATTACTGAGTAAAATTTGTTCTTCCTATTTAACTGATGTCCAATACTGTTTATCTTTGAAAGAGTTAGAATATCACTATTCTGCAAATCCAAATGAAATAATGGATGTAGGTATGACACTTCAACAACCACTAACATCAAAAAAGAGACAGCAGACATTAGATTTCTCTTGATAAAAGAACGCAATAGTCTGGGCACATATATGCTTTCAGCTCCCAATTTGCAGAGAACACAGAATCTATTTCTCTGTAAACATATATAGATAAAATGTTCTGAGTTCTTTAACAAATAAAATGTAAGGGAAAATAATGATTGAGGGGAGATGTGTAAAATAAAGGGGCTTAAAAGATATAATAATAAACTATGAAATAAATACAAGATAGTGGTGACTTTGAAAGTCAGATGATGGTTATTTATGGGAGGAGGCAGGGGTTGTGTTTGGGATGTAGCTACTTGAATTTCTTTGGTGCCTGGTGGAGTTGTTTTTACTGGGTGGTGGTAACAAGAATGACTACGCATTTTATTACACATTAAGCTGTGAATGTGATTTTTGTGTGATTTTCTATATTTCTGTTTTGTATTATAATATGTTTAAAAACAAATATTAACGTTGTATTCTGCCCTATTACATTATAAATATTGATGTACATATCTTATTTATTTTAAATATCTATCAGTGCCTGGCTGACATTTCATGATAGATAAATGGAACCAATAATGTAATATTAATAATATTGATACTGAACTTTTACTGATTATTCTACATTCCTGGTACAGTGGCCTTCCTCACTCCCACAACTACCAAAGGTTGGATTATTCTTTCACGCAGAAAGGCTAATAACCACAAATCTTATATTTTTCATCACTTTCCAGCCAAGCAAGAAGTGCTAAAATCTATTCTCTGATTCCTAAGGCTAGAAAGACTATAACTTTTTGTTTGATTATGCTGCTACTAACTATCTCCCACCTCCTAGCCTGCCAAGTGTTTTTAGGCAACAAGTTCAACCACAAGTATAAACTGGTACAATCCTTTCGTCAGGCTCCATCTCCTCCAGTTTCTGTCTGCTTTAAGTTTATCTCCAGTTCCTTGACATTGTTGCTCTCTTTTTTAACATCTTTTCCAGATTATATAATTTTTATCTGAGTGATGGTTATTTCAGTAGGAGCTACGCTTAGAAGAAGAAAAAATTTTAGTCTGAGTACTTTCTCTGCTATTATTCACGTATTTTGATGTTATTTAAATACCAGTTGTCACTAGAGTCTTGTTAAAACAATAGTTGGGACAAGTAAACAACAACTTTACTCCACTAAGGACATTTCTGTAAGGAAAAACGATGTTAATAATTTTGGCGAATGGGATTATTACATAGATGTAGATCCGTCCAGAATGTTTGCTTGCTTGGTTGTTTCCAAAACACAAATCAATCATTACTTTGATTTAGTTGAGAAATAATACTATTAGAAATAATTAAATGCACTTTTAACCAGAAGACTGCATTGTGTATCATTTTCAATGTTGAAAATAGAGACTTTAGAATATTATGAATTGCACCATCTTAGAACACAGAATTTACATATTAAAGGGACAATAATCAGCTTTTGTGCTAATTGTTTCACTTTGTGGTTGCCAAAATGTATTACATCTATTGATTGATGGATTGAGGCAAATTCTCACTCTGTTGCCCAGGCTCGAGTGCAATGGTGCGGTCTTGGCTCACTGCAGCCTCCACCTCACAGATTCAAGCGATTCTCCAGCCTCAGCCTGCCAAGTAGCTAGGACTACAGGCGCCCGCCACCACGCCTGGCTAATTTTTGTATTTTTAGTAGAGATGGAGTTTCACCATGTAGGCCAATCTGGTCTCAAACTCCTGACCTTAGGTGATCCACCCACGTCAGCCTCCCAAAGTGCTGGTAGTAAAGGCATAAACCACTGCACCCAGATGTATTACCTTTATTATACAATGAATTATACTTCATGTCTTTCCCTATGTCTTTCTTTGGTCAAAAAATGTACAAAATGGGGTGAAATTTTTACTTTCAGTCAAAGCATATTGTGTTTGTATTTTTAAATTTATTTCCTATAATTTCTGATAAATTTTGTTTTGTCCTCTGCATTTAATTGTCACCTAATCCTTAATATAACAGGCCATTCATATCATGAAATGTCCAAAAATGAGTATTGTCTAGAGTCAGATTTGCCAGACATCCAAAAGAGATGTAGTGTAAACAAATTGATAGATATCATAATTTAGCTCTCAGCAGGATTTGACAAGTCATTGTTAGGTTCTCATCCAAATGCATGACCTTTTTTTCTTTTTTTCTGGGAACACAGTAAGTTTATATTTTCAGCTTGTTTTATAGTCAAATTTTATACTTTATCTGGGCATTCCAAAAATATATAGCCAAATATTTTCTAAAATTCTTTCCAGCTTAGCCCCTAAAATATCTTGCATAATTCTTAAGTTCTTTTTATATATTTTCTTATGAAAATCCAGAGATGCATGTCTTCAATGATGGAGCTACTAAAAGATAAAAAAGCCCTTTCCGTCTGATGATGAAATGACTGTTTGAAACAATTTCTCTAACCTCCAAAACCACCAGCCATGCATTAAATCTCCATCATGAGAATACGTGAACCTTTTTATGTTATGCCACAAAGAGAGTAATTATTAATATAGTTTCACACTCAAGCCTTATATATCTTGATCAATACAAGAAAAATATCTTGGCAATATGCCAAACCTAGGAGGTGAAATAGTATGATCACTTGAAAAGGGATTTCCAAATGTATGACTTCTGAAGATTAACTATACCAATTTTGTTTTGCTTTTAATGATCATTTAATGCCATTTTATTTTGAATTTTTGTCTATCTTTTGAAAGGTCACAGTTGAGGACAGTCACATGCTAACTTGGTGAAGTGAATAATTAAATTTTAAGTACATTTTCATAAATCTGCATTTCCAAGCCTAGACAGAATATCAAAAATATTTCTGTTAAAAAACTTTCGATAAACTAGATGTCGATGGAACCTATCTCAAAATAATAAAAACTACTTATGACAAACATGCAGCGAATATCATACTGAATGAGTAAAAACTGGAAGCATTCCCTTTGAAAAGTGGCACAAGACAAGGTTGCCCTCTCTCACCACTCCTATTCAACATAGTATTGGAAGTTTTGGACACAGCAATCTGGCAAGAAAAAGAAATAAAAGGTATTCAATTAGGAAAAGAAGAAGTCAAATTCTCTCTATTTATAGATGACATGATTATATATTTAGAGGACCCCATCATCTCAGCCCAACATCTCCTTAAGCTGATAAGCAACTTCAACAAAGTCTCAGGATACAAAATCAATGTGCAAAAATCACAAGCATTCCTATACACCAAAAACAGACAAACAAAGAGCCAAATATGAGAGAACTTCCATTCACAATTGCTACAAAAAGAATAAAATACCTAGGAATACAACAAACAAGGGATGTGAAGGCCTTCTTCAAGGAGAACTACAAACCACTGCACAAGAAAATAAGAGAGGACACAAACAGATGGAAAAACATTCCATGCTGATGGTTAGGAAGAATCAATATCATGAAAATGACCATACCACCCAAAGTAATTTATAGATTCAGTGCTGTCCCCATTAAGCTACCATTGACCTTTTTCACAGAACTGGAAAAAAACAACTTAAACTTCATATGGAAGCAAAAGAGAGCCCACATATCCAAGACAATCCTAAGCAAAACAAAAACAACAACAAAAAAATAAAGCTGGAGGCATGACTCTACCTGACTTGAAACTATACTACAAGGCTACAGTAATCAAAACAGCATGGTACTTGTATCAAAACAGCGATATAGACCAATGGAACAGAACAGAGGCCTCAGAAGTAATGTCCCACATCTACAACCATCTGATCTTTGACAAACCTGACAAAAACAAGCAATAGGAAAAGGATTCCCTATTTAATAAATAGTGTTGGGAAAACTGGCTAGCCATGTGCAGAAAGCTGAAACTGGATCCCTTCCTTACACCTTATACAAAAATTAATTCCAGTTGGATTAAAGATTTAAACATAAGCCCTAACACCTTAAAAACCCCAGAAGCTCTGATGATGGTTTGAATTTCTGTGGAATCTGTGGTGATATCCCCTTTATCATTTTTTATTGCATCTATTTGATTATTTTCTCTTTTCTTTTTTATTAATCTGGCTAGTGGTCTGTCTATTTTGTTGACCTTTTCGAAAAACCAGCTCCTGGATTTATTGATTTTTTGAAGGGTTTTTCGTGTCTCTATCTCCTTCAG
>PVKV010031953.1:0-20320 GCA_004027835.1 Alouatta palliata | reverse complement strand
TTGCAGCAAAGAGGGTGCAGTATGCAAAATCTCTATCTATGGGCATGCTACTCCTAAGAATATCTATAGGAGGATGTTTAAGTCAGACAATAGTGACAGAGCTGTCAGGGTATATCGCCACCTGCTGGCAGCTTCTAATGAGTTCTATAGGAGGATGCTTTTGAGCTAGCACAGCAACAAGAACAAAAGTTCACAGTCACCAAGGTGGAATTATCCGGAGGGTTTTTGAGCCCTGGCATGCTGGAGGGATTGCCGGTCTGAGGGCAGCCTTCCACAAGAACTGGACACAAGGTCCTACAACTCCTTTATCAGGAGGACTGGCTCTTGCCCCAAGCCTGCCATACAGCAGGTATCTTTACGATAGTGCACACTGCCGCCTGGGCCATGGATTCTTGTCCTGGTATAACTGTTTTTCCCTTAAATCATGCTCTGCACCATGTCTGCTCCAGACATTCTTCCGACTATAAGCTGCTTATTCCTTAATTCATGCTCTGTACTGTGTCTACTCTAGGCATTCCTCCAATTATGAACTAAGATATACTTATATATATAATATATATTATATATATATTATATATATAATACATATATGATATATAATATATATAATATATAATATATATGTGAAAATAACTGAGTGGTAAGATATTCTTTAGGCACTCATTTTATGAACTAACATATGATCATATATAGAGGATTATATAAAGGGAAATAACTGAGTAGTAACACCATAAACCGAGATATTCTTCAAGCTCTAATTCTATAAACTAATATATAATGATATATAAAGGATTATATAAAAGGAAATAATTGAGTAGTAACACTATAAACTGAGATATTCTTCAGGCACTAATTATGCCAGGATTCTGCTTACCTTTCCTTCCTTGGTGCCTATATAGGGGGTTACCCACAGTCAGATCTTCAAAACAATTGAGTTCACTGGGGTCCAGCATCTGGATCTTTTATGCCGTATATTCACATATTCATTTTCCTATTGTGAAATACAAAGTAGCACCAAATTCACTCAAATCTTTTCTTTCCCCGCCT
Source organism: Alouatta palliata (assembly GCA_004027835.1). Taxonomy (NCBI): domain Eukaryota; kingdom Metazoa; phylum Chordata; class Mammalia; order Primates; family Atelidae; genus Alouatta; species Alouatta palliata. Next base: position 19,273 of record PVKV010031953.1, on the reverse strand, counting down.
TCAGATACAGTCTCACTCTGTGGACCAGGCGAGAGTGCAGTGCCACCAACACGGCTCACTGCAGTCTCGACCTCCTGCACTCAAACAATCCTCTCTCCTCAGCCTCCCCAGTAGTTGGGACCAAGGTGAATGCTACCACCTTGGGTTAATATTTTTTATTTTTCGTACAGATGGGGTCTCCCCATGTTGCCCAGGCTGGTCTCAAACACCTGAGCCCAAGCAATCCTCCACTTCAGCTTCTCAAAATGCTAGGATTACAGACCTGAGCCACCATGCCTAACCAAATTCACACAAATACATACCGCCAGCTCAGACTCTGATGCTGCAGGCCTGTATTCCTTCTAATTTTCTGAATGGCTCTTCTGGAAGCCCCCAGACAATTCCAAATCCAGTCGTCATCAACTTGAAGATTCCTTATCTTAGCTAATGACAGAAAAAAAATTTACGTAAAATTCACAAATTTTATCTTAGAATAAATTTTTTTTTCTTGCTTCCTTTCTTTCTCTTCCTTTTTTTCTCCCTTCTTCCTTAACCATAACCGTAAGCCTAAATCTATCCAGGTGACTGAATACTTCATGAAATTTTGCTTGTCATTTTCTACATCAGCATCCCCCATTCCCAGGAGAATTGCATCTTCCCTTTAACTTTCTTCAATAGAAGTTTCCAGGTAACTCCATCCAGAAAGATTCTCTTGGTGTTCTCCAGATTTGAGGAAAAGCATATTTCTCTCACAGGGCTGCTTATTGGTCCAAATTGCACCTTGACATTCATGAATTCTGTTATACTGTTAAATCGGAATTTTACTTTCGGAAGCCCAAATTGGCAATGTCTTAAAGCTACACTGACTTCCTCCCACAGGGAAGACACACACACACATAATTGTTAGTCAAGAGTTTATCAGTAGCCAAAATTGGGCAAACTCCTGGAACCTGTCAGTGAATACAGCCCCAAATTACTAGACCAAACAGAACCAGGAAGAAGAAATTCTGTGGAGGAACTAGGACAAAGAACATGTGTGGAGGTGCACTGGAGTGGTAGTTACAGGCCTCCTCAGCACCCTGCAGGGTCCAAAGGATGCTAGAATTTATAATCGATCAAGCATTTGTAGGGAGTGTTTTACAAAAAACAAAAATAAACACAAAACCCTTTCAGCTACAGAGAGAATGTAAAGCTGGAGACAGAAAATGGGAAGAGTAAATCTTCAATCCCAGAGACCAGCAAATGGTTCATTTTTTGTAGGTGAACCTGAGGACATGACAGAGTCCTCTGTTGGCTCCAAGCAGAATTCTTCACTTTTTTTTTTGAAATGCGGTTTCACCATCTTGGCCAGGCTGGTCTCGAACTCCTGACCTCAGGTGATCCACCCACCTCGGCCTCCCAAAGTGCTGGGATTACAGGTATGAGCCACCGCGCCTGGCCCACTTTTTTTTTTTTTTTTTTTTTTTTTTTTTGAGACAGAGTGTCACTGTGTTGCCTGGGCTGGAGTGCAGTGGCATGATCTCGGCACACTGCAACCTCTGCTTCCAGGGTTCAAGCAATTCTCCCTGCCTCATCCTCCTGAGTAGCTGGGATTATAGGTGCACACCATTATGCCCAGCTAATTTTTGTATTATTTAGTAGAGATGGGTTTCATCATGTTGGTCCAGGTTGGTCTCGAACCCCTGACCTCAGGCAATCCGCCTGCCTCAACCTCCCAAAATGCTAGGAGTATAGGCATCGGTTACCACTCCTGGCAGAATTCTTCACTTTCTAACTCTAGATTACTTACCCTGGGGCATTTTTACCTTTTACTTTCTGTCCAGCCTCCTCCATGGTCTTTGTTTTTACCTGCTCTACTGCAGTTATAACTGTTACCAACTTTTCTGAGCCTAAAATCAAGAGCCAATACCTGACAAAGAAGCAGATTGTTAAAACCTAGAGTTTCTCCGGATCTGGAAAGTATTAATTTGGATTCCTACCTCCTCATTCATTGGTTGCATAGCTTCCTCCAACATAGCAACTGACCAGAAGCTTCACCTGTGCACACTGCCTGAGGGTTGGAGACTTTTTCTTTCTTTGGTCTCTCCTACCCCCAACCAGTTTTCTGTGTCACTTTCATTTGTTTAATAATATTCTAACAAAGTTTGTCATTATAGTTATCTTAGTTATTTTATGAGATTTTCCATCATGAAATTGTACAAAAATGTCATTTTTAAATCTTTATTATTTACTGTTTTGGATGACACACCAGGAAGGGAAACAGGAAAGGCATGTTACATCATTTGTCCTGTGGGCTCCATAATTTGCCCTCAAGTTTGAATCCTCAGGCCTACCACCCACACAAAACTGCCGTTGCCAGCCTGCTCCAATTCTACCCAATCTCTAGCCATTGTCATACTGGGAGCACAATTCTGTGCTTGACCAGTTTCTGATCTCCCCGGAGTCCACCTTGCCTCCAGCTACACTGGAATTAGAATCTGAATTCTGCAACTACCTTTAAGTGAGTCTCTGTAAGGGAGCAGCCTGCAGCCTCCTATGGACTCCCATCTAAACAGTTTGCTCCTTCTGTCTAGGGGGTGTTGCTCACAGCTTTTTTGCTAAGATGGGAAGCTGGGGTAGAAATGGCAAGCAAGGAGTGATGGGGTATTTTGCTTTGCAATGGCTCTACACTGCTCTTCTATATGATAAAGTGGCTGTAACTTTTTGGGTGGAAACAGTGCAGTTTTTTCTTCATTCTTCCATCCACAAAACCAGGAGGCAATGAAGGAGCCTCAAATACCAAGGAAGGTTTTGGCTAGCTGGAGAAGGGGTAAGGTGGGAGGGAGAGGTTGAGGCAAATATCCTAGGAGAAGGTGAAAATTACAGACAAAATGGATTTCCTTACCAGACAGGGCATTCTCTGCCTTTGTCCTGGAATGGCCTCTGCCTAGGATCCCCCAGGAAAGGATAGTACTGGTTTGCACAGAAGCAGCAGTGGTGAAAATGGGAAATGATGAGTGTGGATGACATGCTTGTGGTAGGTTCTGTAGGTCTCTTTGCAGGGGCTCACCTCACAAAGTTCAGATTTTTATTGAAATATAAAGGCTTTTGGGAAAGAACATTTTCCTACTGAGCAGTGGCAGTCTCATATTTCTTTTTTTTTTTTTTTAAGATGGGGTTTCACCATGATGGCCATGCTCATCTTGAACTCCTGGCCTCAGGTGATCCACTCACCTCAGCCTCCCAAAGTGCCAGGATTACAGGTGTGAGCCACCGTAACCGGCCTCATATTTCTTATTAGATAAAAAATAGGCCTCATTCTGATTGAAAAGTGAGGACAGGGAGGATTAAAGCACTTCAAAGTTCACCTGCATTGCATTTCCTGGAAGAAAGAAAATTAATCAATGATGCATTTCAAAGATCATGATGCTAGAGACAGCCATCACAACTTGAGTTGGGCTTAAGAGAGGGCCAGCGCTGGAATCTTGCAGCCCCTTTTTCTCCCCAGCTGTTTGTGAACTACTATCCCCAAATATCAAGGATATTTGACAGAGTTAACCATCAGAATAAGGAGCGATTCCCACAGAGGGGAGGGACTGGATCTGCGGGGCAGGCCTCACACCTGGGTCAAGCGACACTGTGCCTTTCATTCTTCACGAAGATCTTGGACCTAAAGTTTCCAAGTTCCGAAGAGATGCGGTAAGATATTCTCGCTCCCCTAGAATCCCTGAGGGCTCTGAACAGAGACAAAGGTGTAGGACAGACGGGTGGTGTGACGGGACCCAGCCACGGCAATGGGAAGATTAGTTTCCTGTAGCGTAAAGCTGTTCGCGACCGGCACAGCTTTGGCTTTCTTCCAGGAGGAGCCCCATCCGCCCCATTCCCGGTCCTTATTCCAGCTCCTTTCCCTCTGAGAATCGCACTTAGTCGGTCTCTGGGGGCCTCGGAAATGACAGATCATGGCTCAGTCAAGAAAACTACGTTTCGTAAGCCTAATGGCACTGACTTGAGGAAGGAGAGTGGGAGTAATGCCAACAGCAGTTTTTTATTTCGTTTTTGTTCTTATTTTCTAGTCGCTAGGCCACCAGAGAAAGTTGCACCCAGTGGCCAGTCGATCCGTCGCAGCGACACTCCTTTCCCTGAACGGAGGGTTTGGGGCTGACATCTCCACTTGTTTCTCAGAGCCTGGGAATGATCGCTGGCTGCAGGGTTGAAGACACAGAAAACGCACTTTTGTCTTTGGCAATAGCGCTGGCGTTTGCCTCCATCTCGCACTTGACCCGTCCTAGCGCCGCCAGATTCTCACCGTCGTGGGTCCAGCGCCCGGCGCCGCTCCTCCCACCGATCAGTTTCTCACAAGCACTTGATAACCACTGGCCTGACAGTTTCCGCTAGCGGCGGCGCTAGTTGAGCAGAACAAAACGTCGTCCTGCTCGCTGTGTGCGTCACATTCTCCATCCGAGGCCCTCTAGTGCCGGCGTCACGGTCGCAGCATCCGGCGTTCTCAACGGATTTTTGCCAGCGGCGCGGAGCCGGCGGTTTTGCCAGCGCAGCGCTTGTTGTACGGCGTTTCTCGGTGGCTGAACCTCTCTTTTTTCTCAGAGACAACGGTTTCTTGGTGACAGCACCGTTGGTAGAGTCAAAACGAAAGTTTGTTCTTGATAACTCCGAGGGCTGCCTGCGCTCGCAGGCTCCCGGCGCCGCCATTTCGCCGAGCCGGGGTCTCGTGGGGCCTCCATTTTCTCGGTGACAGCGGCGCTCGGGAGGCCGATCTGAGGAATTCGGAGTCGCAGCGTCGCCAGCTGCGCCGCGACTGGAGTTCCCCTGCGGCGGCGGCGCTGGGCTGGGGGAGCCCGCGGCTCCTCGGAGCTAGTGACCCCGGAGCTGCGCGGGCGCCATCTCCTCCCAGCGCCGCGGTCCGGCTGTGTCTCGGCCTCCAGAATCCAGCCCTGTGGCTGCGCCGCCCGCGTTTCTGTCGCAGGACGGAAACGCAGGTTTCGCGTGTTGTTGGCTTCTTGGCCCAGCGAGTTTGGATTTCGCAGTGTCTGCGATTTCTACCCGCTGTCCAAGTCCGGGAATAGCCACAGTGTGATTTCTCAGCCCAAGCAAGTCCCCACTTAGGACAAACACCGGGCTGGCCCTGGCTGCGATTTCTAGGTCGTAGGAAGTCACCGTTTCGCCATAGAAAGGTGGAGTTACCCTGTAACTCATTTCTCAGCAACTCCGCGTTTCCCGTAGCCTAATCCTAACAACCCAGGGTGTTAGCCCTGCCTCAAGGTTCTTAGTCCTGCCGAGTTCCGGTTTCCTGGTAGTAAGCCCTGCTTTAGCTGCGCAGATGTTTAACCCTTGTAGAAATCAGAGAATGCGATTTTTATTTTTATTTTTTATTTTTAGGTTTTAGCTATGACCAATTTAGCAGTGCCTCGGAGCTCTTATACCACGTTTGGTTTCACATATCGAGTCCCGCCTTAGCTATGCTTGTGTTGTTGTCGTTGTTTCAGACGGAGTCTCACTCTGTCGCCCAGGCTGGCCTGCAGTGGCACGACCCTGGCTCACCGCAATCCCTGCCTCCTGGGTCCAAGCGATTCTCCTGCCTCAGCCTCTGGAGTAGCTGGGAATTACAGGCGCCCGCCACCATGCCAGTGAATTTTTGTGTTTTAGTAGAGACGGGGTTTCACCATGTTAACCAGGCTGGTCTTGAACTCCTAATCTCAAGCGATCCACCGGCCTCGGCCTCCCTAAGTGCTAGGATTACAGGCGCGAGCCACTGCGCCAGGCGCTTGTGTCTAATAAACTCCCCTGAAAGTCAGGAAATTCGGCAAACGCTATTTATGGTTATCAAGCTCGGTTTGACAATAGCAAGTCCTGCCGAACGCGACTTCTTCTTGTGGACCAAATCGGAATACACCAGCTATTGCGATGTTTTAGTCGTTGTTAAAAAGGTTTAACCGTGACTGCTTTTTGTTGTTTGGTTTTGTTGTTGTTGTTGTTCCGTAGGAAATTTAGTCTTGGGGTAACATGTGCTGGTTTAGATGTGCCGGAGATATCCTAATCGTAGGATTTACATCTTTTAGCAAGGTTTGTAATTTCTTCTTTGTAGGGTTGGTTCTCTGTAATTTTTGCCTTATTTTTCTTTTGACAGTCTCCCTCTGTCGCCCAGGTTGGAGTGTGCAGTGGCGCGATCTCGGCTCCCGGCAACCTCCGCCTCCCGGATTCAAGCAATTCTCCTGCCTCAGCCTCTTGAGTAGCTGGAACTACAGGTGCGCGCCACCATGGCCAGCTAATTTTTGTATTTTTTGCAGAGGCGGAGTTTCACCATATTGGCCAGGCTGGATGTTTGCTTATTTTTAAATTCTCTTTTTGTATCTTTTGCTCTGAGAACAATGTTATTGATGTGTTTGCTTTCCATTTTTACCTGCATTTTAGCCTTTTATTTTTTAATTTTATTTTTATTTGTATGTTAGGTTTTTTTTCTCCTAATTTTGAGTATCTCAGCTTCGTGCTCCTTGACTTACGTTCTCTTAAGAGCCAAGGAGCCGAGCTCGGTCTCAGTTTCGTTGCTGTCAGGTCCCGGGTTGCGTCTGGCCGCTCCGCTGCTTTTGCGGAGCTGGTGGTTTTGCATCAGCGCTTTTGCCAGTAGAGCCCACTAGCATTTTCTCAGTTGCTGCACCGTTCTTAGCGCCTAACCTGACGTTTCCCGTTCGCCGGGTCCTTACGTTCTCTGTGCTGTCAGTTTCTTGGTTCTCACACCGCTAGTATCTGTAGGGCTAAGGGCCCCACAGAATCTTGGGGTGTCCTTTATGCTGTGCTGAGGCGCAGAATCCAAGAAATAAAGAGACAGAACACCGAAGTATAAGGAAAACGCAGCTGGGCTCAGGGGGGCCGCACAACCTATAAGCAGAGACAGGCGAGGCCCCAAATGTCCAGAAGCGTCTGTATTTACTGGGTATAGGTTAGGGGGCAGGGTAGTGAGTGAAGTCATCTTTAAGGATAGTGATAGGGTCGTGAGCAATAAAACAAGGGGTCCACCCCCATTAGGTCACCTAGGCTAGGAGGTGGGCCATGTGCAGCAAGGGGGTGCAGTGTGCAGTTTTATATATATATGGAAATAACTGGTAAGATATTCTTTAGGCACTCAGAATATATGAACTAATATATGATTATAGAGAGAGAGGATTATATAAAGGGAAATATCTGAGTAGTAACAATATAAACCGAGATTTCTTCAAGCCCTGATTCTAGAAACTAATATGTGATTATATATAAAGGATTATATAAAAGGAAAGAACTGAGTAGTAACACTATAAACTGAGATATTCTTCAGGTCCTAATTGTGCCAGGATTCTGCTTAGCTCTCCTTCCTCGGTACCTGTATGGGGGGTTACCCGCATGTATCTCCTAGGAACTTCCTGAACCCGGTTTTATGATGGAGAATGGTAATTGCACCGAGCCGCTGTACCCACTAGTAATTTCGTAGTACCGTTAGCCGGCTCTTTTCCTGTCACAACACATTAAACAGGTTAAAACACATTAAACGGATTAAAACACATTAAAATGCTACAACACATTTTTCTGTCACAACACATTTAAACAGAGTAGATTCATTCCTCCAAACAGGATGTTTAGGCGTCGAGGCACCGCTCCTAAGAGCTCGCAGTTTCTTTCTAGCAGCACCGTATTTACGGCGCCAGAACAAATATTTGTTTGGCAGCACCAGGGCAATCCGCTGAGTGCCAGTGCTTGCTGAGTCCCAGCGCTGCCAGTTTCTCCTTGGAGAGGTCTTAGTAGCTCAGAGCCCTAGCGGACAGGTTTCCGGTGGCAGCAATGCTCATTTCCTGGGAACTGTTGGTTCTTGGCCCCTGAAGCCTCTTTCTTTAACCCCTGAGATCTGTAGCGCTAGTTTCTGCAAGGTTTGCCTAATGTCCGTTTCATTTCTGTTTCTTTTCTCGCTATGTTGTCGGAATTACAGTTTGTTTTGGTTCTATGTAATCTGCAAAATTTTATCGTTTTTCATTTGTCTACTAATTTTCGTGCATTCTTTACTACTAAGCTTCATAATAGCTGCCTTGCCTCCGCCCACGGGTTCCGGAGCGCATAAATACCCGGGCTGATGGTAGCGCTAAAGGCTCTGCCTCCTTGATCAGCACAAGTGCTTGTGTCCTGCTCTAAGGCTTAAGCGATAGAGCAACGTGTTTTTGGCTGTGCGAAGCGGGCTTGGGATTCCGCAGAGGTGGCGCCAAAGCCCCATTCTCCACCTGTTCTGCGTTCAGAATATTGCCTCTACTAAAAATACAAAAATTAGCTGGGTGTGGTGGCAGACGCCTGTAATCCCAGATACTCGGGAGACTGAGGCAACGAGAATCGCTTGAACCCGGGAGGTGGAGGTTGCGGTGAGCAGAGATTGCGCCACTGCACTCCAGTCTGAGTGACACAGTGAGACATTTTCTCGAAAAAAAAAAAAAAGGAAAAACTTTATCAAATGAAAATTCAAAACTAAGCAAAACATAGAAAACTGACTCCACGTAAAGAAAATCCAACCACTTCTAAACAGTGTGGTTTCACAGCGGTGAGATCGCTGTCACGCCTATATAAATATCTGATTGGTCTCACCGGGACTTCTAAAGGGACTGCAGGCACTGGTAAACCATTACTTGCTACTCCTAAAACATCTTCTTCACCGACATGCCCGGATTTCTATATTTAAAATTCAGGCATAACTAAAGCAGGATAAGTTATTATGAAACCGAAAGTTACTGGGACTAAGAAGTCGCAGGCATGGCTACGCTAGTACTGGTTTCCACTCAATCTGGACTTACAAGAGCCTAAGAAATCGTATTCACCGGGTCACTTAGAATCGAAGCATGCACTTGTTACTCTAAGAAATCCCTAACCCAGGACTCGCTCAGAATAAGATATTTTGACGCAGGATTAAGCCTCTGTATCGCAGACGATATAAACGGATACTTGTTCTTCTTAAATCCGGACTCCCTATACAGAGAAACTACAATCAGGGCTATCTTCTGAGTGCAGAAGGTTAAAAACTCTGGAAAAGAGAGACAAAGCAGGCAGGGCCAACCCAGACCTGCTCTACCCACTGGAATTGCTAAACCAAGTGTGGTACAATTAAGTAATTGGTAGTTCTCTTATAAACCACACTAAATTATTTATTCCAAAGAAAAAGACACAGGAAACACTGCTAGCCCTGAGCTTTGTGAAGAAGTAATCTTTTAAATTATTTATTTATTTTGACACAGGGTCTCACTGTGTTAAAGTGCATTGGTGCGATCCAGCTCACTGCAGCCTCGGCGTGCTGACCTCAAGCAATCCCCCACCTCAGCCTCCCAAGTAGCTGAGACTACAGGTATGAATCACCACACCTGGGTAATTTTTATATTTTCTGTAGAGACAGGTCTCACCCTGTTGCCCAGCCTTGTCCCAAACGCCCGAGCTCAAGCAATCCATGCCTCCACTGTTGAAAATTCTGGGATTACAGGCATGAGCCACGCTGCCCTGTCTGAATAAGTAATATTAAGAACTGATCAAAAATAAAAAATAAAAAAAAAAAAGAACTGATCATCTGTGCAGTTACGTAAATGGTTGCGTGGTCCTTCCATAAGAAATAGCAAAGATTGATAAACCCCTCAGTCTTGTGGCCATGAATAAAATTCCTGAGTGTAAAACACAATGAATTGCTATACTAAAAAAAGAAACACACACACACACAAAGAGCTGTTTAAACAAAAAATTTAACAATTAAAATTTAAAAACCCTTATGATAAAGTAAAATATGTGAAATAAAATTAAAACAAAGACCATACATCTAGGAGGCAATAATTAGAAAAATAGTATGAATAAAACAAAAATAAAATGAAAAATATCAATTTTAAATTTGCTAAAACTCTAAGAATTCTACAATCATAAAATAGATTTCTCAAAGTTGAAATGTAAAAATAAAATATATAATAAAATAAATATAAATTCTTAAAATACAAGGAAACTGCAAGTAATAAGCGACCTGAAACAAGGGAGGTTCATCAGCAGAGAATCTAAAAATTGACAACCAGCAATGAAGGCACATCTTAATGTATTTTTATTTTCTGTGTGGAAACGTTTGCTACCTGAGAATCTTTTCAAGGAGGAGAATCCAAAAAGACTTCTGCTGCTATCTAAGGCTGCTTAGCTCCACAGATCCGTGGGCAACACGCCCAGGGTACAGAGAACGCGGCACAACCAACGCGACAAATCCACTCCAGGCAGTCTGAGAAACCCGGGAGGTGGCGCCACCAATGGAAGGCTGGAGGATGGTGGCATTCCGAAAGGCACCCGCTGCCAGAGGCCTCCGTGTCCTGCTGTCTGTCCCAGGAGTGAGGAGGACTGCTCAAGGGAAGTTGCTGGAGTGTGAGTCTGTCGGGTTCCTCTGCCTGGTCCACCTCTTCTACAGGTGCCTCTTGCTGCTTCTGTGGCCCGGGCCAGCTGAACTCAGCGGGCTGGGCTGTACTTGGTTCCAAGACGCTCTGGACTGCGGGACAAAGAGTCCGTTTTGCGGGTAGATCCAGCCGCCAGCAAGGACTGGAAAGCAATCCCGAATCACAGCTGTCCAGTGAGTACTCTCCTAGTACTGGATAGAAAGGAAGAGGCCACGGCCCACAATCTTCTGAACTCACAATAGGCAGAGGCTGGGCTCTGGCTCCACCTCTGCGGAATCGCAAGCACGCTTCACACAACGAAGAAAATGTTGCTCCATCTCTTAAGCCTCACACCAGGAGGAAACAGATGTTTCCGCTGATCAAGGAGGGAGAACCTTGTGCACTCCATCAGCCTGGGTATTTATGCTCTCCGGAGCCCATGGGCGGAGGCCAGCCAGATACTAAGGAACTCAATAGTAGCAAATGCGAGAAAATTAGTAGACAATTGAAAAACGGTAACATCGTAGAGAGTACATAGAACCAAAACGAACCATAATTCCGGCAGAAAAACATAGCCAGAAAAGAAACCGAAATGAAACGGACACTAAGCAAACCTTGCACAGAACTAGCGCTAACCAACGCAGGTATTAAAGAGCGCTTCAAGGGCCAAGAACCATCTGTTTCCGGGAAATGAGCATTGCTGTGATCGGAAAACTGTCCGCTAGGGCTCTGAGCTACTAAGGATCTCACTAAATAGAAACGCGCGTTGAACTTAGCAAGCGCCGGCACCCCGTGGATAGCGGCGGTATTGCCAAACAAATATCGATTTAGACACAGCAAATGGTGCTGCTAGAGAGAAACAGCGTGCTCTTAGAAAGGAGCGGTGCTTCCACGCCTAAACATCCTGTTTGGAGAAATGAACCGACTCTGTTTAAACGTGTTGTGGCAGAAAAATGTGTTGTGGCATTTTAATGTGTTTTAATCCGTTTTATGTGTTTAATCGGTTTAATGTGTTTTAACCCGTTTTAATATGTTGTGACAGAAAAAGCGCCGGCTAACGGTACCACGTTATTACTGGTGGGTACAGAGCCTCGGCGCAATCACTGTTCTGCACCGCAAAACAGGGTTCAGGAAGTATCTAGGAGACACTAGCGTTTCTAGGACCAAGAAAGTGACAGCACAAAGAACCTAAGGACCCCACGCGAAAGGGAAAGGTCAGGTTGGGTGCAACAACTGAGAAAACGCCCAGTGGGAGGTATTGGCAAACGTGCTGATACAAAACAGCCAGCTCCACATAGGAAGCCAGACAGAACCCGGGTCCTGACAGTAGCAAGGCTGAGACGGAGCTCGGCTCCCCCGCCCCTAAAAGAACGAAAGTCAAGGAGCACGAAGCTGAGACTCTCAAAATTACTAGAAAAAAAAAAAAATACATTACGGGCCGGGAGCGGTGGCTCATGCCTCTAATCCCAGCCCTTTGGGAGGCCAAGATGGGCGGGTCATTTGAGGTTAAGAGTTCGAGACTAGCCTGGCTAACATGGTGAAACCCTGTGTCTGCTAAAAATACAAAAAAAAAAAAAAAAAAAAAAAAAAAAAAAAAAAAAAAAAAAAAAAAAAAAAAAAAAAAAAAAAAAAAAAGAAAAGAAAAGAAAAAGGAAATTAGTCGGGCGGGGCCTGTAGTCCCAGCTACTCCAGAGGCTGAGGCAGGAGAATCGCTTCAACCCGGGAGGCAGAGGTTGTAGTGAGCCGAGATCGCGCCATTACACTCCAGCCTGGGGAACAGAGGGTGACTCCCTCTCAAAAAAAAAAAAAAAATTTCAAATAAAAATAAAACTTTAAAATAATAAAAGTCTGAAATGCAAGTAAAAATGAAAACAAACACATCAGTAACATCGTTCTCAAAGCAAAAGACACAAAACTAATTTTAAAACAAGCAAAATTTACAGGGAACCAACCCTATGAAGAAGAAATTATAAATATTGCTAATGATGCAATCCTATGATTAGGATATCTCTGTCAGATCTAAACCCCTACCGGTTGCAGCACTCTAAATTTCCTACGACAAACAAAAACAGTCACAGTTAAACGTGTTTGGTTACGACTAAAAAATCGTAGAAGTTGGTATATCTCGGTTTGGTACACAAGAGGAAAAAATCGCGTTCGGCAGGACTTGCTATTGTCAAAGGGAGCTTGGTAAAACTGAGAAATCGCGTTCGCCGCCATTTCCTGACTTGTGTGGATGTTTAAAAAACAGACAAGCATAGCTAAGACGGGATTCGATATTTCGAAACCAAACTTGGTGTAAGAGCTCCCAGGCACTGCTAAACTGGTCATCACTAAACCAAAAATAAAAAAACCGCATTCGCTGGTACCCAGATTTCGACGGGACTTAAACATCTCTTCCGCAGTGAAAGCAGGTCTTATTAGTAGGAAACCAGAACTTGCCAGGACTAAGAAACTTGAGGCTGGGCTGACTCCATGTTTATTATGATTAGAAATTCGAGGCTACAGGAAACCCAGAACTGCTGAGAAATGAGTCACAGGGTAACTTCGCCTTGCTACGGCGAAACAGCGACTTTCTACGACCTAGAAATCGCAGCCAGGGCTAGACCGGTGTTTGTCCTAAGTCGGGACTTTCTTGGTCTGAGAAATCACACTGTGGCTATTCCCCTACTTGGACAGGGGTAAGACCAAAATGCCAACGACGCGCGAAACCCCGGGGTCCTGCTACAGAGACGGCAGAGGACTGTCACTGGCTCCGAGGAGCTGCGGGATCAGCCAGCCCGGCGCTGAGGCCGCTCAGGAACTCCAGGCTCAGAGCAACCGGGGAAGCTGCGACTTTGAATCTCTCAGATCCGCAGCCAAAGGGAAATGGAAGCGCCGAGTAGCTAGAGACCTCGGCTGGGTACCTGGAGCCTGTGAGTGACGGCAGCCGGCGGGGTTGTCAAGGACAACATTCGCTTTGGCCCAACCAACTGTGCTGTCACCAAGAAACCGTCGACTCTAAGGAAGGAAAAGAGAGGTTCGGCCTTCGAGAAATCGTGCAACAAGTGCTGTGACAGCGAAAGAGCCGGCTCCGCGCCACAGGCAAAAGAGTCACTGGCAACGCCGGGTGCTGCGACCGTCACGCCGGCACTAGAGGGCCTCGGATGAAGAAAGCAAGCGACGCACGGAGACCAGGAAACTGCCTAGCACAGCCAGCAGCTGACACAAGGAGAAAAGTGTCTGGTCGGCTCTCTGGGAGAAAGTACGGATCAAAACCAGCAACTCTGTGCAGGAAACCGCGCAGCCACTGAAGAACGTTATCCACATCACGGTGGTGCCAGATTTCTACGCGATTTCTACGACGACCGTGGGGAAACCACAGAGAAACACGCGCTGTCACTGAAGTACATTCAGCTCCGTGCAACCAGTGGCTCTGCGATCGACAAACCGCCAACTGAGTTCTACCAGAAACTTCTGAAAAACTGTCATCCCACAGCAGCTTTCCTACCCACGGCAGACAAACGAGGCCTTTATGAAGTAACTAACGGTGCTGAGACTGTCCTGGGAGGGCACAAAGCGCAGAGCGGTGCGGGTACCGAGAAACGTCGGACTTGGTGAAACTAACCTTGCAGCCACCGAATCCACCGGCTTCGCGGGACGCAACAGGCGAAGGTGCTGCGGAGAAACCGCAGGCTTGGTTCACCGATTACGCTGCGGGAGGGCGGGGGAGCGGGGTGAGGGGGAAAAATGCAAAGTTTTGAAACCAGAGGCGCTAGGACCCAAGGATCACCTACCCATAGCAAATGCCTGCGCGGTTGCAAAAGACAACTTTTGGTGCCAGGAATGTTGCCGCCGGAGAGCATCCGCTGACATTGACAAAGGAGTGACTTTGGAAGTGAGAAACAGTTGGCGCTGGGAAAGGAGCGGTGCAGCGATGGAAAAATTGCGCGCTCCGTGCCACCAAAGTGCTGCCTGTTTTACCCACTCTGTCCCCCATGGGCTTAGGGAAGTCCGTTGTCTCTTTTCTTTATTATTTTTTTTCTTTCCCCTTTGTCGCCCAGGCTGGTGCAGTGGCGCCATCACGGTTCAGTGCAGCCTTTTTTACTTCCTGGTATCTAGCGATCCTCTCGCCTCAGCCTCTCGAAAAGCTAAGACCACAGGTGCGCGCCACCACCCCTGGCTAATTTTTTTTTTTTTTTTTTTTTTTTTTTTTGAGACAGGGGTCTCGATATGTTGCCTAGGCTTGTTTCAAACTCCTGAGCTCAAGCGATTCGCCTGCCTGGGCCTCCCAAAATGCTGGGATCACAGGCGTGACAGGAAGCCTGTATTGTTCTTGCATTCCACCCAGTGACTTGCAGGGGGAGAGGAGGCTGTTTAGGCGCCAAGAATCTAGCGGATATAGCCGGTCCCAGGAACAAAGTAAAAATCATTCTAGTCGCCAACAGCTTCCTACGCAGGAAACAGCCATCCAGCCTCCGTGACTGGGCTCTTCCAGGCCACCACTTGCTCCCAGGCTCTCTCCACCCCGTCCAGAGCCCTTAGGATCCTACAGGAGGGGCCGACAACTGCTTGCCTTGAAACTCTCGGTTTAAGGTTCCTAGAGGAGAGTGAAAGGCACTGCGTTTTCTGACACAGCTTCAGACCTCTCCGCCAGTTCCCGTACCTCTCCTGCGGGATGGAACTGTGTGGGAACCGCTCCTTGATTCTGATGGTTAACTGTCAGATGTCCTTAATATTGGGGATAGGAGTTGGAAGAGGGCGGGAGAGAAAAACGGACCGCAAGACTCCAGCACTGGAGGTGAGATTGATGACAGACGTCTGCTCCCTCTCCAAGCCCGATGAACATCTCATCTCCAACTGCCATCCACTTTCCTATACCCTTGATCTGTGAAATGGATCACTGACGTTTTCTTTGTCTTTAGGGAAATGCAAAGCAGGTGAATTTTCAAGCGCTTGAATTCAGTCTCACACTTTTCAGTCCGAGTGGGGCTATAAACTCCTTCCTCATAGGAAATAAAGAACTTCCAGTGCCTGGAAGAAAAATCTCTTTTTCCCATAAGCTTTCACATTTTTCCAGGAGCATTCTCACTCAAACTCATCTCCCAGCTGCACCCTGAAGATGCTATGCAACCAATTCCATCCTTTTCTAGTTGAACCTGGGCAGAGGACAGGTCCAGGAAGCCTAGAGAAGGGCCTTGACAAGTCAGGACACCCAATTTAGGGTCGAAATTCTCACCCACTCACAAGGCCTATGACTTAATTTTCCCCTGCCACCAACAATGTCTTTTGCTAGCCGGTTTCTCCCTGGTATTTGAGGATCCTCCAATTGCCTCCTGGTCTTTAGGATGGAAGAATAAAGGGAAAATATCATCGTTTCCATCTAAAAAGTTACAACCACTTCACCAGAAGGAACAGCTTAGGCAGAGCCTTCTTAAAACAAATGCCTGCCCACTGTTTCTCGGTCTTCATTTCCACCCCAGGAGAGCATTTTATGGGGAAAGCTGTAATCCCAACACTTCAGAAGGCTGAGGTGGAGGATCCCTTTAGCTCACAGGTTCAAGACCACCCTAAGCACAAAGTGAGACCCCACCTCTAGCCAAGACGTGGTCGCCTGTGCCTGTAGTCCCAGCTACTCAGGAGGCTGAAGTGGGAGGATCTCTTGAGCCCAGGAGGACCAGGCTGCTGTGAAAGTGATTCACGACACTGCACCACTCCACTTAGGCCTGAGTGACACAGAGAAACGTTGTCTCAAAAAATAAAAATAAAGCCAATATTAAGAATCCTGTAAGAAGGGGTCACCCGAGACATTATTACATATACTATTAACAAAGGAAAATGCAAATTATATAATGTGTCCCAATGGTATGAGGCCACACATTTTAAAATATATACCTATTTCAGAGATACTAAAATAAGAAAAATATTTACCCTGGAATTGATTAAATTCAGGTATCCACTCCCTTATTTTCAACCTGTGGTGCCATTTTAGTTTGCTTGCCTCTTGAAAATTGAATAGAGATTATAATTATTTTTGAATTATTTTAATTTAATCAATTAATTTTTGAGATAGAATCTCACTCTGTTACCCAGGCTGGAGTGCGGTGGCACAATCTTGGCTCACTGTAATCTCTGCCTCCTGGGTTCAAAGTCATTCTTGTGCCTCACCCTCCTGAGTATCTGGGACCACAGGCGCTTGACACAACACTCAGATAATTTTTGTAGTTTTAGAAGCGACAGAGTTTTGCCATGTTAGCCAGGCTGATCTTGAACTCCTGGTCTCATGTGGTCCACCTGCCTCAGTCTCCCAAAGTGCTGGGATTACAGGCATGAGCCACCGTGCCAAACCGAGTTGTGATTTTTTAAACCTATTTATATGATTGTATTTGTTTTTTCACAATGTAATTCAGTACATTGAAATGGTTGGGTAAATGGGAAAATCATCTTCTCCACTCCTCCAGTATCTGTAAGGTGCAATTTTACATAAATACTTTCAGCTTCTTGCTTCCCCTTTTAGTTCTCCTCTCATATTGTGTGGTTTGTGGCATGACAATCATTATTTGTGATAGACACTGGGCCAACTGTATTTTGTCCTTTATCTTGTTTCATTCTCAACCAAAAACTGTGGTAAGCACATGCTTTGTGCTGGGCTTGCTTGTCAGTTCTCTGCATTGTGTAGATGCACAGCCCCACTTAGGGAAGTTGGAGTGTGCACAGCTTTGCCTGTGGCTGAGTAGATAAATGTAATTTTAGCATTCAGTGTTAACTTTCAGTGCAAATTTAAAGCTCATCTTCTAATAGTGTGTGTGTGTGTGTGTGTGTGTGCGTGTGTGTGATTTTACTGTGTCCCTTCTCCCTAACACTCCCGTTCAAGATACCAACCTACATTCTGTGTCAATTGTTCTGGATACACTCCCTCAAAATATGACTGTAGGACACCAAAATACACCACCCCGATATACCAATATACCTCTGGCATATTGACTATTTCAGGCTGGGCATGATGGGTCACCCTTGAAATCCTAGTTCTTCGGGAGGCCAGGAGTTCATGACCAGCCTGGGTACATAAGGAGACCCATCTCTACAAAAGTATTTTTAAAAAATTAGTTGAGCAGCCGGGTGCAGTGGCTCATGCCTATAATCCTCGCACTTTGGGAGGCTGAGGTGGGTGGATTATCTGGGGTCAGGAGTTCAAGACCAGCCTGGCCAACATGGCGAAACCCCATCTCTACTAAAAATATAAAAAAGTCAGCCTGTTATCCCAGCTACTAGGGAGGCTGAGGAAGGAGAATCGCTTGAACCTAGGAGTAGAAGTTGCAGTGAGCCGAGATCCCACCACTGCACTCCAGCCTGCACAATGGAAGCGAGACTCCATCTCAGAAACAAAACAAACAAAAAATTAGCTGGGCATGGTGGCATGTGCCTGTAGACATAGCTCCGGGGTAGGTTAAGGCAGGAGGATGGAAATGGCTTGAGCCCAGAAGTTTGAAGTTACAGTGAACTATGATCATACTACTTGCATTTCAGCCTGGGTGACATAGTAAGACATTCTCTCTAAAACAAAAAAGAGGGCTGGGCACCGGTGGTTCACACCTGTAATCAATCCCAGCACTTTGGGAGGCCAAAGCGGGCAGGTCACTGGAAGCCAGGAGTTTGAGACCAGCCTGGCCAACATGGTAAAACCTGTCTCTACTAAATATACAAAAATTAGCCAGGCGTGGTGACACGTGCCTGTAATCCCAGCCACATGGGAGGCTGAGGCACGAGAATTGCTTAAATCCAGGAGGCAGAGGTTGCAGTGAGCCCAGATTACACCACTGCACTCCAGCCCCAGCCTGGGTGACAGCACAAGACTCTGTCTAAATAAAAAAAAAATAAATAAATAAAAATAAAAAATTAGCTGAGCACAATGGCTCATGCCTGTAATCCTAGCACTTTGGGAGGCCCAGGCAGGCAGATCACCCGAGGTCGGGAGTTTGAGACCAGCGTGGCCAACATGGTGAAACCCTGTCTCTACTGAAATAAAACATACAAAAAGAAGTAGCCAGGTGTGGTGGCACACACCTGTAATCCCAGCTCCTCAGGAGGCTGAGGCAGGAGACTCACTTGAATCTGGGAGCCAGAGGTTGCAATGAGCCCAGATGGCACCACTGCACTCCAGTCTCAAAAAAAGAAAAGAAAAGAAAAGAAAAGATGAAACAACATGATTCATACCACAAAGTGTCAGAAAGTACACCAGAGTTGATAGGCCAGCACTAGTCACACAAATCCTTTTCTCCCATCAGTCAACATTTTGGACAGGAAAAATAAACAGAGTGAATTTTTACTGTCTGCTTGACCTACTTGACTGGATTCCACAAAGCGGGGCCTGGAATTTGGCTTGTCAGAAATTCTTATCTTTCTGCTGGCTGATTAGCTTCTGGTTTCCCTTAACTGTGGGCTTCCAAAAGAGCCAAACTTTGGCTTCTTGCTCACAACACCAAATTTGCAGGGGCAAAGGGAAATCTGTCTTAGCACTCTGAAAGTTTGCTCAAAAATCGACTCACAGAGGCAGATTAATAGGAGAAAATACATACAAAATGTATGATTGCCCAGTCCCTCAGTGAGGTGCACGAGCTTATATACCATCTTGAGGTTACAGAAAAAAGTGGATCATGGCAAAACAGGTTATAGGAGGGAGAAAACCTTTAAAGGTTCCAGACTCTCTGGTAATCCTTCATAGATCTGGATAAGAGGCCTGTATGTATCAGTGCAGATTTTCTACAGATGCACATTTTTTTCCCACAAACCACAGCATGCAGGGCTACTTCTTTTGCTGGTTCTCTGACGGCCATCTGAAAATATGTCAAAGAAATACATTTTGGGATTAAACATTTTTATTTCCTTCAAGGTGGAATATTAACTTTATGTCTCTTATAGTTTAAAATAAA
>PVKV010031952.1:0-20403 GCA_004027835.1 Alouatta palliata | reverse complement strand
CAGGCTCTCTTTTGGTTCCTTATGAAGTTTAAGGTGGTTTTTTCCAGTTCTGTGAAGAAGGTCATTGGTAGCTTGATAGGGATAGCGTTGAATCTGTAAATTACTTTGGGCAGTATGGCCATTTTCACGATATTGATTCTTCCTAGCCATGAACATGGAATGTTTCTCCATCTGTTTGTGTCCTCTCTTATTTCATTGAACAGTGGTTTGTAGTTCTCCTTGAAGAGGTCCTTTACATTCCTTGTTAGTTGTATTCCTAGGTATTTTATTCTCTTTGTAGCAATTTTGAATGGCAGTTCGTTCTTGATTTGGCTGTCTTTAAGTCTGTTATTGGTGTATAGGAATGCTTGTGATTTTTGCACATTCATTTTGTATCCTTTCTTTTTTTTTTAATAATTTATTTATTTTACTTTAGGTGCATACTATATCTGGCATTTCTCCCCATGTTATCCCTCCCCACCCCCATTGTCTCTCCCCTACACCCCCAGTTGTTCCCTGTGTGTGATGCTCCTCTCCCTGAGTCCACATGGTCTCATTGTTCAACACCCACCTATGAGTGAGAACATACGGTGCTTGGCTTTCTGTTCTTGGGTCAGTTTGCTGAGAATGATGGTTTCCAGATTCATCCAAGTCCCTACAAAGGACAAGAACTCATCGTTTTTTATGGCTGCGTAGTATTCCATGGTGTATATGTACCATGTTTTCTTTGTCCAGTCTGTCATTGATGGGCATTTGGGTTGGTTCCAGGTCTTTGCTATTGTACACAGGGCTGCAATGAACATACGTGTGCATGTGTCTTTATAGTAGAACGATTTATAGTTCTTTGGGTATGTACCCAACAGTGGGATTGCTGGATCAAATGGAATTGCTATTTCTAGATCCTCGAGAAATCGCCACACTGTCTTCCACAATGGTTGAACTAATTTACACTCCCACCAACTGTGTAAGAGTGTTCCTATTTCTCCACATCCTCTCCAGTATCTGTTGTCTCCTGATCTTTTAATGATTACCATTCTAACTGGCATGAGATGATATCTCAGTGTGGTTTTGATTTGCATTTCTCTAATGACCAGTGATGAGCATTTTTTCACATGTTTGTTGGCCTCATATATGTCCTTTTTTGAAAAGTGTCTGTTCATATCCTTCGCCCACTTTTGAATGAGGTTGTTTGTTTTTTTCTTGTATATCTGTTTTAGTTCTTTGTAGATTCTGGATATTAGCCCTTTGTCAGATGGGTAGATTGCAAAAATTTTTTTGCCAGTCTGTGTCTTTTGACTGGGGTGTTTAGGCCATTTACATTCAATGTTAATATTGTTATGTGTCAATTTGATCCTGCCATTTTGTTACTGGCTGGTTTTCTTTCTCATTAGTTGACTCATTTTCTTCACTGCAGTTTTGGTCTTTGCCAACTGGTTTGCTTTTGCAGTGACTGGTACTTGTTCCTTTCCATGCTCAGTGTTTCTTTCAGGAATTCTTGTAGGGCAGGTCTGGTGGTGACAAAATCTCTCAATAATTGCTTGTCTGTAAAGGATTTTATTTCTCCTTCGCTTCTGAAGCTTAGTTTGGCTGGATATGAGATTTTGGGTTGAAAGTTCTTTTCTTTAAGGATGTTGAATATTGGCCACCACTCTCTTCTGGCTTGTAGAGTTTCTGCCGAGAGATCTGCTGTGAGTCTGATTGGCTTCCCTCTGTGGGTGAACTGACCTTTCTCTCTGTCTGCCCTTAGCATTTTTTCCTTCATTTCGACCCTGGTGAATCTGACAATTATGTGCCTTGGGGTTGCTGTTCTTGAGGAATATCTTCGTGGAGTTTTCTGTATTTCTTGAATTTAGAATTTGGACTGCCTTGCTAGGCTTGGGAAGTTCTCCTGGATAATATCCTGGAGTGTGTTTTCCAACTTGGATTCATTCTTCCTGTCACATTCAGGCACACCGATCAAGCGTAGATTAGGTTTTTTCACATAATCCCATATTTCTTGGAGACTTTGTTTGTTTCTTTTCATTCTTTTTTCTCTTGTATTGCCTTCTCTTTTTACTTCATTGAGTTGATCTTTAATCTCTGATATACTTTCTTCTGCTTGATCGATTTGGCTATTAAAACTTGTGTTTGCTTCACGTAGTTCTTGTGCTGTGTTCTTCAACTCCATCAAGTCCTTTATGTTCTTCTCTAAGCTGGTTATTCTAGTTAGCATTTCGTCTAACCTTTTTTCAAGGTTTTTGGTTTCTTTGCATTGAGTTAGAACGTGTTCCTTTAGCTCTGAGAAGTTTGTAATTATCCACCTTCTGAATCCTGTTTCTGTCAATTCTTCGCACTCCTTCTTGGTCAAGTTGTGATCCTGTGTTGTTGAGGAGTTGTGATCCCTTGAAGGAGAAGAGGTGCTCTGGTCTTTGGTGGTTTCACCTTTTTTGCGCTGTTTTTTTTTCCCATCTTTGTGGATTTACCAGGCTGTGGTATCAGAGAGCTGCTTGATGAGGTCGCTTGTCTGCCTGTGGGGGCGCTACTGGGTTTCTAGGGACTCCTTCAGGTTACTAGGGAAGCTTCCTGTGTCTTTTTTGTTTATACTGAGAGATTAGGCCCGTGTCTTCCGCTGACCTGTAGGCGCTGCTAGGTTGTTGAGAATGTCGTCCTGTTGCTACATAGGCTTCCTGTGTTTTTTGTTAAAACATGTAGCCCACAAAACACCCCTCTAGTGGTGGGTTGTGCCCTTCCTCCACTGGGCTGGATCATTCAGGGTTCCTCTCAGACTGTGGCACTGGCTACGCAACCCACTAGAGTCAGAGCTTCAGCCCTCTGGAGTTTGTATGGGGAGGTTAGGGACCCACCCAGCCGCACCCGGCAGTCTCCCCCTTTCAGCTTTCTCTCTCTTCAGTCATGGGGTAGGGGCTGCCCAGCTGCTCTGCTTACAGCTCCCTCTCTCTCCAGGCAGGGGGAGGGGGCAATAGCTCAGTCTACAGACTCTTATTCAACTCCGCACTTGTAATTCCCGGCACTTGACTGGCAAAGATCCCCTGTTCTGTGTATTGCTGAGGTTTTGAGAGAAGTGCTGTATCTGGACCTGAGCGCCAGAGGTGGAGCCTCCGACTCGCCGGTCAGATGCACTTTCTGGGTGAAGCAGCACCCCTCCCCGCCTCGGTCTGCCCTGAGTGGGCTTTGCTCATCCTCGGACCAGACCTGTGGAAATGCAGCTGGTACCTCGGTTGGAGCTAGGAGATCTCTGGGTTTCTGCATCTCTTTTGCTGGGTGTTGTGCGCTGGAGTTGTGTCTAATCCGCCATCTTGGATCCTCCCCCATCTGCATTGTTTTTTCTTGGCAAAAGGTGACTGAGGTTAAACTTGAGCTATTGCTAAACAATAAGAAGCTGTACCTAGTGTGGTGTCACATGCCTGTAGTCCCAGCTACTTGGGATCTCAAGGCGGAAGGATTGCTTGAGCCCAAGAGTTCGAGACTAGCCTGGACAACATAGTGAGACCACAGTCTCTTAAAAAAGCCATGATAGGAAATAGAATATAGCAGTTTCTGTTCATTCCCCTTTGTCCTTTTGTTAATTTCAAAGTCATCAGATATTGGTTGAAGAAAAATGGAGCATTTAATTTGCTTAATAGTATTATTTATATAATTAAATTTATTTGTAGTATTTTCTAGCAGATCTACCTTGGTTAGAGACATTCAGTATCTGAGAGGCACGTTGATCATTTCCAGGAAGAAATTGTGGCACCACACTACCAAATGCTCTTGCATATTTTATTCCATTGAGTCCTTTTAAGAGCTATGGGGAAGCAAGGCAGGCAGCATGATGGCTGCTTAGCACAGGAGTCAACAGTCCTAGAGAAAATTAATGACATAAATGGAGTTATAGAACTAGTAAGTAACAGAGTCAGAATTGAGGGAGCCAGGCTCTCCAATTTCAAATTTAGTTCTCTTCCTACCCAGCACAGGGGTGTGCAATGTAGCAGAGCTTCCCCAGAGTAGAATGTATTGGGATCATATTTTGTGCCTTTACCAGTTTTATTCCAATAAAGCCTCAAATTGTTGAAAGGTGTCATGAGAGAACTTTAGGCTTGAAGATGAGGATCAAATAAAATAACAAATATAAAAGAACTTTCTTGCAAAACATTTTACAAATATGAGGTTGTGTTTTGGTTATCATGCATGTAACAACACCTTCCTTCTCTTCTTGGTATGCTTGTGAGAAGTGCGTGAGAGTTCTGCTCTCTCTTACATGGAAAAACTGATGCAGTGGAATAAATGAGGCGAGAAGGGGGCAAAGCCAGGAAAGGAGCCTTGTGAACTCATATTTGAATCAAATGGACTCCCAGCCAGTAAGAGAACCTTCTTTCTAGGAGGGATGGGCTGAGAGGTAGCCCCAGGCTAGAGCTGGGAATAGCTGACAGTCATCTCTCACAAAACCAGCAGTTACACAGGTGATTAAAAAGATTTTCAAAAACAGTTTTTAATTATGGCCATGGATCCCTGACACAGAGTCCTTCTCAGAGACTGATTTTCCTCATCAGCCTTGTAAATACGTGGTGCTTATTTCTCCCATTTCTACCTGGTATCGCTGAGTTGAAACTGAAGTTATATTTTTAAATTACCAAATAGATATAACATTTCTATTTTAGACATGACATTAAGGGGCTCTTCTTCTCTTGAGTGGACAGACTTGGAATGACAAGCACTGTTGGGATTGTGCCTATCCTCAGGTACCATGTTATTGGAACTGGAATAGTAAGTGGAGTTCACGAGGCCACTGCCACACAGGTACATACGACTTTCTATATCTTTGGGTCTATGTGAGGTTTTGTGATCAGCTCACGTACTAAGGTGAAGTTCTGTGCTTCATTACTAGCCTCTTAGGTCATGTGCTCCTTTGAACATTGAGTTTCTTAAACCAGATTATCACTTTCTTGTTCCGTTAAGCATTCAGAATAGACAGTCTTGAGAACCAAATTCCTTCATATACTCAAAGGGTCAGAGCAGAGGATGCGGTGGTTCAGGAAACAAAGTCATCCATCCATCCATCCACTTATTCAACATGTATTATATGCTAAGACCAATCCTGTTCTTACTGCATCCCTCACAGTCTTGTGGGGAAGAAGAAGAAGAAATATGAAAATAACTGTTTCATGACCATGTGTGGTAGGTACTCAGAAATGGGCCATGAATGGAAGTGTCCTGACAGGTGCATGAGCGAGGCCCTACATCAAGCCCTTGAGCAGAGTTTCCGAACCTTGGCACTACTGACATTGTGGGCCAGATAATTCTTTGTTGTGGGGGCCGCCCTGTGTGTTGTAGGATGTTTAACAGCACCCTGGGCCTCTGCCTACTAGATGGCTGTCGCACCCCTCCCCTAACCTGACAATCAAAGATGTCTTTAGACATTGCCAAATGTCTCTTGCCAAGGCAAACTGCCCCGTTGAGAAGCAGTGGCCCAGAGGAACATAGGACCATCATGTCACGTTTGGCAGAACCATGGAAGCATATGCAGGGTAGGGCATTCTTAATTGATTGATAATTCAGCCTTAGCTCAATTTTTTTTTTTAAAGAGTTGAGGTCTCACCCTTGCTGGAGTACAGTGGCACGATCATATCTCACTGCAGCTTTGAATTCCTGGGCTCAATAATCTTCCTACTTCAGCCTTTCAATTAGCTGGGACAACAGGCACATGCTATCTTGGCTAACTTTTAAACTTTTTTTATTTTTTTAGAGATGGGGGTCTTGCTGTGTTGCCCAGGCTGGTCTGAAACTCCTAGGCTTAAGCGATCCTCCTGCTTCAGCCTCTCAAGGTGCTGGGATTACAGACATTGGCCAGACCCAGCCCTTAGCTTGATGTATCCCTAAGAAACACGACATCTGACAGTGACTTAGGTAAAGGCTCATCTGTTTATTTTGTTAAAATTTGGATTTATTCCCATCCCCCTCCTCATGGCAGAAATAATGCTATGTTTCCTGTATTCGTTTCCTTCTGGGCCCATTTTACAGCCATTCTTTCAAGTGAGTAGAGCCTGGAGACTGAGTTCTGGCGAGTGGCATATGGGCAGGAGTGATGCAGCCATTTTCTGGCCTTGCCCTGATGAAGTCTCTCATGTGATTCTTTACTCTGCCTCTCCTGGTTTGTCCACTGGATCTAGCAGAGGACCCTGAGGTGCTGGGAGATGGTAGAGCCACTGGAAGAAGAGACCTGAGGCCCGGAATGACTGTGTAGAACACAGCCCTCCACTAATGCCAGTCTGCTTCCGACTGCAACATGAGAGAGAAAGCAACTGTCACTGTGTGATACTACAGAGGTGAAGGGGACGTTTGGTGTAGTTGTTAGCTTTCCTGATTAAGATGCTCTCTCCTGCTCCCTTTGCCCACTGGGTATCAATAACATGCTATAAAAATGCTTTTAAATTGTACTCTTCTTTGGTCACTCTGGTGACCTACACATGGCATAACCTTAGGTATACCCCATTATAGGCAGTTCCTATGATAGAATTATGTGCCTTCCTAGCTCTACATGGTTTTTCTTTTCCAAATGTTTATTGGAAGGGATGAGTGTTTGAATCTCCTTTCATCTGGCCCTTTGGGATTAGTAGGACTGTAGTCACAGAATAAGGAGTTCTGGTTACAACCCAAGCAGAAAATGATTCCTGAATGTTGAGTTCATAGTAGCTTTATTCCCCACAGTTCAAATGGTGACATTCTTCAGGCAGAGGAAGAAGAACAGTCAATCCTTTTATTTAATTTTGGCAAGACTGCGGTTTACAGTGCTCTGGGGAAATGCAGCCACAGTTGTGTCAACCTTTTAAAAAATTCTTGGCAGTCTAACCTTGAAGTCATAAACCTAAACACAGACAGTGCATCCCTGAGAAAAGCTCGTGTTGGCTGCATTGCATACCTCTATCCCACCTTCCAAGATCATCATTCTTGTGATCTTTGCTTGTGAAATGCAAGTTCTGTTTATTTTAATCAGTGTTTATTTCCTAGATGATCTGGGTGTGTTGTGGTTTTCAGCGTGTTTGACAGTTTTATGATTAGCTCAGCAATCACTCTACTATGTATTATTCATTCCCAAGGTATGGATAAGCACGAGGGAGTTACTCTTTTCCAATTCTGTATCAGTGTTAGACCTCTGTCAAGAAGCATCATAGGTAGGTTAGGCACATGGATGCTGGAGCCCCACTGCATGGTTCTTGCCCCAGTTCAGCATTTTACATACTGCATGACTTTGGGGAAAGTTACTTAATCTTACTATGCCTTGGCTTCAGGAACAAGAATAGTACCTACTTCCTAGAGCAGTTGTGAAAACCAAAGGGGTTAATTTTGTATATGGACTTTAGAGAAGTGCCTGGTACAATATAAGTGCTTATAAATGTTTTCTATCAGTATTACTAAATGACAAAAACTATGTTTTCATATATTTTAATTGCATGATAATCAAAAGGAGAAACTAGTTACTGTTATTTAATTCATTAAGTCTTCAATCTTCCCCTGTGCTTTTAAAAGACTTAATTAACTGGAGTAATTATAACTCCTTTTGGGGAAAATGTCTATTTTTACACATACACAGATAGGAAAATGTATGAAAGCATACCAAAAGGTTAATAGCATCATCTCTGGGGGGGTTTGATTATGAATGGTCTTAATTTATTTTTATTTTTTCCTCAATTGGATTTAATAAGTCTCTATACAGATTAGTTGTAGAATTTTAACAGAGCAAGGAACTCAGCTAATAGTTTTAGCACTTTCAGAGAATACTATTCATATTATATTTGCATGTGATTTGTGTGAAATTTCACATAAAGCATATTATGCCTTAAGTTTTTGTGATTCTTTCCTCCTGTGTTTTCTTCAAGTGAAAGTGTTGGTAGGATCAGTGATACAAATTGTCATGTACAGACACAGAACTTAACTCCACATTTCATATAACTGTTCTTTTTTTTTTTTTTCCTGGAGATGGAGTTTTGTTCTTGTTGCCCAGGCTGGAGTGCAGTGGCACAATCTTGGCTCACTGCAACCTTTGCCTCCCGGATTGAAGCGATTCTTTTGCCTCACCCTCCCCAGTATCTGGGATTACAGTAATGTGCCACCACACCTAGCTAATTTTATATTTTTAGTAGAGACAGGGTTTCACCACATTAGTCAGGCTGATCTTGAACTCCTGACCTCAGGTGATCCACCTGCCTCAGCCTCCCAAAGTGCTGGGATTACAGGTGTGAGCCATCATGCCAGGCCGTAACTGCTCTTCAAATAACTTTGTACTTTTGTTTCTTTCCTTTGCCTGGGGTGTCTGATATTCTGCTAATCAGCTGGATCCTTGCCAGTCACCCTAATTTAGTTGTAGGACACAGAACTAATACCAAGGGGACCAATTCCTGCTTCTACCTTGAGAAATACACTTAACATCTGGGGTCCCTAGAGACGAATGAATGATGTGCCTGTGACAGAAATGTGAGGGTGGTTAACTAGAACTCTCACAGTCTACCTGATCTTACTCAAAGTCTATAAAAGGAAATCTCTTGATGAGAAAGGGAAGAGTTTGAAAATGTGCCTTTAGTAATATTTTTGCTTCTATTGGAAGGGAGAGCTCATGACTCAGGTAAAGTAATGATGACCATCTCTTGAATGATTTCTATGTGCCACTGCTTTAAAAATCTGTTCCCAGCCAGGTGTGGTGGATCATGACTGTAATCCCAGCATTTTAGGAGGCTGAGGTGGGCGGATCATGAGGTCAAGAGATCGAGACCATCCTGGCCAACATGGTGAAACCCTGTCTCTACTAAAAAAAATTTGCTGGGCATGTTGGCATGCGCCTGTAGTCCCAGCTACTTGGAAGGCTGAGGCAGGAGCATTGCTTGAACCCAGGAGGCAGAGGTTGCAGTGAGCCGAGCTCGCGCCATTGTACTCCAGCCTGGCACCTGGCGACAGAGCGAGACTCTGTCTCAAAAAAAAAAGTCTGTTCCTGACTGTTCACCACAACCCTGTGAGGTAGGGGAAGTAATGACAGTAACAGCTATGATGACAACAATAACCAGCAGCTAACATTTGCTGAGCACTTACTATATGCCAGCTACGAAGCTAGGCTCTTTATGTGATTATCTAATGTCAACCATGTCAAATACCCAAGACATAGGCCCCACTGTAATTCCCACTGGACAGATGAGAAGGCTGAGGCTCAGAGAGGGAAACTGACACAGCTAAGATTTGACTCCGGGTCTGTCTGACTTACAGTTGGGTGTTAATCATGCCATTATATTGCTGAGTCATTCTATAATCAGCTCTTTTGTTTTGGAATGTAGTGCTGAATGTTTTAATTTATCTGATGATATAGATTTCTTTTCATCTTCTTTGTTCTTTCTTAATGTGAAGCTTTATAAGTATGCTTTAATAGAAATTCTCTCTTTATTTGGTCTTTATAACCCAGCCCATGGGGCAGTCAAGATAGGGATCATCTGAGCTTTACCTATGAGGAAAATGAAGCCCAGAGACATGGACTTTTCCCAGCACACCCAGCCATGAGTGGTAGCAGCAGGGCTGGAACGGATGTCTTCAGATTCCTGGTCCAGTGATCATTCAGCTCTACCATTGTTCTGATGCCTCATTCTCACAAGTCAGCTTTTTGGGTTATTTTTTAGTAGTTTATTAGAATTGGGATGTGCACACAGGATGAGGCAGAATATGGAAAAGAGATGGCCCTCGAGGAGCTTTCACACTCTCAGTCGTGTTATCAGGAGGTATTCACTAAACCCTAGTGGGTCAGTTGTGTTTATTTCTTTCTAGAACGTGGGAAGGGGCCAGTGATGCAATGGAACACCCAATACTTAGGAGGCTGACCTGCTTCCAGGTCCCTGCACTACTTCTGCAGTCCTTGGTCCAGCTCTTGCTGAAAGCAAAGCTTCAGACCACCTGTCAGCAAATTATTCCTTCCTCAAGAAGTTGCCCTGCAGCCATTTCTCTATATGAAGGCTTTTAGTTTATCACTACACTAGAAATTCAATTTACCACCGAATGAAGTTTTTTAGAAGAGGCTGTTATTATTTCCTTTAAAGAGAGGTATCAGAGGACAGGGATTGGTAGAAGCAATAAAGAAAGCCATTAATATAGATTGAGAATTAGGCTGCTGTTTTCTGGTGAGGATGGCAGGAGGGAGGTGTGTTTCAGCCCACAGGGTGACTTGGTTGTCCTGACCGCAGTGAACTGCTAGAGTAAAGGCAGCAGTCAAACTGTCTGCTAAATAGTCTCTGGGCGCTCCCAGGGAATTGGGTCCATATTGTGGTCCCTTTTTGGAATCAAATTTTGAGATGTAATCTTAGAAGGAGAAATAGAGTTATGGAAAGAAGGAATGTAATAGAGAAGAAAGAATCTGAAGCTGTGGGTTCTAATCCCAGCGATGTGCCTTATTACCTATGTGACTTCAGGAATGTCACTTAACAGCTCTGGGCCTCAGCTTCCTCACCTGTGGAATGAGGTGGTTGGACTGGATCAGTACCTGACCCTCACTATACATCAGAATCACCAGGGAAACTTAAAAAAAAATTTTTTTTTGGAGACAGACTCTTGGTCTGTGGCCAGGAGAACTATGAGTGCAGTGGGGCGATCTCAGCTCGCTGCAACCTCCACCTCCCAGGTTCAAGTGACTCCCCTGCCTCAGCCTCCCCAATAGCTGGGACTACAGGTGCGTGCCACCATTCCTGGCTAATGTTTTGTATTTTAGTAGAGACAGGGTTTCACCATGTTGGCCAGGATGGTCTCGATCTCCTGACCTTGTAAGTCACCCACCTTGGCCTCCCAAAGTGCTGGGGTTACAGGCGTGAGCCACTGCGCCTAACCAGGAAACTCTTAAGAAATACTGGTGACTGGGCCCTATCCGATTTAAATGAATGTAATTGGTGATTAATTGGCTCCGATTTAACTGGTGTGGGTACACCCTGGCATCATTATTCCCAAAGGCTGTCCAGGGGATTTGATTGTGCAGCTTGAGTTGGATCAACTCAGAGACGCCCTCTAGTTCTATATCTAGAGTTGATCTCTAACTGAGGGATTTATAGGTGACACAGCAGCTTGTAAATGGGTTCACGGTAATGAAGAACACTGATCATTTTTGTCTTGGAAGACAGAAAAACTATTAAAGATTTATTGAAGCTATGCCATTGATTTGTAAGATAGTTCTCCAGGGAAAGCCATAAATGGCTTTTTTCATGAGACTGAAGATTGGGAGAAAAATGCAGAGAGAGTTTAATATAGTCAGAAAAGAGGAATTATTTGTTTTTAGATAATTGGAAGTGTTTTCTCTCAGAAGTTTATGCTAGGAGAATTTATTCATAGGCCTAGAAGAGAATGTTTGGCTTGCAAACTATTTTTAAGGTAAACAGCAATTTCCACTTCATATCACCTTTTAAGTCCAATGGGAAAAAGTTATATTTTGATGAATGCTAAATTACTAGGTCTGTTTCTAGGTTAAAATTCCAGTCCTTACAAAAGTAATTTATTCTTTCTTGGGAACCAGATTTCCCCAAACCAGATTTATGTGTAAATGTAATGTAATGCAGATTGGCTGGGCGCAGTGGCTCACATCTGTAATCCCAGCACTTCAGCAGGCTGAGGTGGGTGGATCACTTGAGGTCAGGAGTTCAAGACCAGCCTGGCCAACGTGGCAAAACCCTTTCTCTACTAAAAATACAAAAATTAGCTGGGTGTAGTGGCAGGTACCTGTGATCTCAGCTACTCGGAAGACTGATGCAGGAGAATCCCTTGAACCCGGGAGACAGAGGTTGTAGTGAGCTGAGATCACACCACTGCACTCCAGCCTGGGTGACAGAGTGAGACTCAGACTCAAAAAAAAAAGTAATGCAGAAACATAAGATTAATTTAATGTTTTTATTTATTGAGTTTTAAAGTATTAAACATACAGGAATTAGGCTAAATTATTTTATGGTTTATGCTTGAATAGCAAAAGCAAATTGAGATGTGTGGCATAAAACCTGGTACCAAAGCTTTCCACATAAGTCCTTTCTGTTCAAATCTTTGGTGTCTCAGATCCACAAAGGCAGTTGTCATTCACCCAGAAGTGGGTCATGGTAAATCCAAAGCCCAAGGTCATCTCCCTCCTCTTCCCTTTTCTCCCTCCCCACCACACACATTAAAAGCTTTGGCGATATAATCCTCTTTTGTATCAGAAGAATCTAGACAAGATTCTGAACTGTTGTGTTCTTCCTAACAGGAAGTCTCCATCTGTATCCATGAGGAACTTCACATTTGTTTTGATTTTTACAGCCTATGATCTATAACAATTCTATAATTCAACCAGGAAACGTGGATAGTAAATGATCTCATACTATATCATGTGTAAGCAGATATAATTAGAAAAGAAGTGCTTTAGAAACAACCGATGCTTATCTTCATTACCAGCCCTTTACCCTTTTTCCTAGAAAAGGATAGAAAATTGAGTCATTTGTATTTTAAATCCTATGGTGCTTAAAACATAGACATATTGGGTGTTAGTTATGCTGTACAGAAAACCACAACAAACTTAAAAGCATACTGGAGAAAACAAAAATGACCCTAAATTAATCACCCAGATAATCATGTAAGCATTAGAAACTTAAACATCCAAAAAGGGGAAAAAAGACTATTCTCTAGATATCTACTTTTAATAGAGAGAGTACTATGAAAATAAACAAGGACAATCTTAGATTTTTGAAGAGCATCTCTTGAGCCCATCTCCTTCTACTCCTTATTCAGGCTTACACATTGGGATAAGCTCAGAAAAGCAGTATTTGGTCTTAATAATGAGGCCTCAAAGGTTACATAATTTTAAATGCTGTATCATTGAAATTATTGTATTTACAGGGAGGAAAAAGCCAATTGTGGATACAATTGATCAAAGCTGATTTCCCTGTTTCTGCGCCTTTCATTTCCATTTATTTATTTTTATCTCTGAGTATCAAACGATGGTCACGATTTGAGCCACGGAGAGCTGTTCCATCAGTGCCATGTGGTGGCAGTGCTTTCTGCACACTGCCTGATGAAGCCCAGAACTCGATTTGCCTTCCAGAATGCAGAGTGTCCTCAGGGAACAGTTTAAGGGACGAAGATCCTTTCTCTAGATGTAACCAACCCCTCAGAAACCAACATTTCATAAATAGAGATGGAATTTTCTTTTTAAAAATGCATTCTATGACACACACAGACATGCATCTACTGCTTTGGGGGTTTGTTTATATCTTTGTGGAATGTGTATTTATTATTCATATCCAGTAAATATCTTAAAAGTTGTTTGGTCTTGTAAAAACTTCTTCATAATGTAAGTAATAGGTGAAAGCATACAACAAACAGATATAGCCATCAAATTACAAACACTAAAACCTGAAACTGACAAATGTTCGTGAAGATATAGGTAAACAGGATCTCTCACACACTGTTTCTGGAAGTGTAAATTGTTGGAACTATTGGTAGCTATTTGGAGATAGGCTGAAGCTGTGTATACCCCACAATTTTTTTTTTAATTGTACTTTAGGTTCTGTGGTACATGTGCAGATAATGCAGGATTGTTGCATAGGTACACATGTGGCAATGTGGTCTGCTGCCTCCATCCCCCCATCACCTACATCTGGCATTTCTCCCCATGTTATCCCTCCCAAACCTCCCCACCCCACACTGTCCCTCCCTTGGCACCCCACAACAGACCCCAGTGTGTGATGCTCCCCTCCCTGTGTCCATGTGTTGTCATTGTTCATCACCCACCTATGAGTAAGAACATGCAGTGTTTGATTTTCTGTTCTTGTGTCAGTTTGCTGAGAATTATGGTTTCCAGATTCATCCGTGTCCCTACAAAGGACACGAAATCATCATTTTTTATGGCTGCATAGTTTTCCATGGTGTATATGTGCCATATTTTCCTTGTCCAGTCTATCATCGATGGGCATTTGGGTTGATTCCAGGTCTTTGCTATTGTAAACAGTGCCGCTATGAACATACGTGTGCATGTGTCTTTATAATAGAATGATTTGTAATCCTTTTGGTATATATCCAGTAATGGGATTGCTGGATCAAATGGAATTTCTATTTCTAGGTTCTTGAGGAAGTGCCACACTGTCTTCCACAATAATTGAACTAGTTTACACTCCCACCAACAGTGTAAAAGTGTTCCTATTTCTCCACATCCTCTCCAGCATCTGTTATCTCCAGATTTTTTAATGATCGCCATTCTAACTGGCATAAGGTGGTATCTCAATGTGTATACCCCACAATTCTATGTTGTGATTTCCCTTCTGGTTTTATCCCCTGGGAAAAAATTTGCATCTGTGTAAAAGGAAACAAATGTGAGAATGCTCATCATAGCATTGTTTGTCATAAAAACAAAAAGAAAACAAACCTAACTGACATGGAGAAATAACTTGTGGTATTTTGCATGCAATGGAATACTATATGGGGGTGAAAATGAAGGAATGCATTGTATCAACATGAATAAATCCCCCAAACATAATGTTGAATGGAAAAGATGAGTTTCAGAAGGTTATATATGCCCTCTGATTCCATTATGTAAACCTTTAAAAAGCTACATTATTTATGGCCATAAGCCTATCCAGTAAATATTTAAAAACCTACATGGGATTGAAAACTACTGATATCAGGATAGTGGTTTACTGTGAAGGGGAAGGGTAGGTAATGGGGCCAGGGCTTTGCTTGGATCTTTATGTTTCATTTCTTGATCCGAGCAGTAGATACATGGGTGTCTGTAACATTATTGTCTATATTGTTTTGTATGCTTCAAGTATTTCATAGTCTAATAATAGAAAAGAAATTGGCCGGGTGCGGTGGCTCACGCCTGTAATCCCAGCACTTTGGGAGGCCAAAGTGGGCAGATTACTTGAGGTCAGGAGTTCGAGACCAGCCTGGCCAGCATGGTGAAACTCCATCTCAACTAAAAATACAAAAAGTAGCTGGGCATGGTGGCATGTGTCTGTAATTCCAGCTACTTGGGAGGCTGAGGCCAGAGAATTACTTGAACCCGGGAGGTGGAGGTTGCAGTGAGCGGAGATCACTCCACTGTACTCCAGCCTAGTAGACAGAGTTAGACTCTACCTCAAAAAAAAAAAAAAAAAAAAAAAAAGGAAAAAAGAAAAGAAATCAACTAGCTTGAAACCCTGTTGTAATTTTATCAAAATAACAGCAGCAAACAAAAAAAATCAGGACTAAGAGAAGAAAATCTTATGGAGGAACATGAAATGATCAGATTGCCTGAAGAAACCTGTTGAAAGCAAACTCAAACAGAATGAGCACAGCCATAGATGGTGAGGATGATGCCCT
This sequence comes from Alouatta palliata, assembly GCA_004027835.1. NCBI lineage: Eukaryota > Metazoa > Chordata > Mammalia > Primates > Atelidae > Alouatta > Alouatta palliata. The sequence goes on along the minus strand of PVKV010031952.1, from coordinate 5,115 downwards.
TTCTCTCAAACTTCTCCTGAACTCTTATTTTGTGACTGTCATACCCACTGAAAGACCAACGAGGAGAAAACAAAGGAGAGAGGATGTGTCGTTAGGCCAGAGGAAGGTCTCAATCTTCCAGAAGAATGAGGGCAGAGAATGGTTTTTAAAACTACATGACCCACAAGTGATGGGGATCTGAAGTCTTAAGTAAAACTTCCATCTTCTTGAAAGTTTTTTATCCTTAAGGAGAGTATTTAGTTCCCATTACACACTATTCTTGGTAGTTTTGTTTTGTCCCCTACCTTCGTGTTTTCAGCTATGGCTGAAGAAGTTTAGGAGCCTCCTTCCCTACCCTCCTCCTCCTCCTCTTGTGTCTGCTGTACAGCACTTGTGGGTACCATGGGGGATAAAGAAAAATGAAAGTACAAAGCAGATCCTAGTGGGCAACTCCAGGACACAGGGCAGTTAGTCTCACATTATCTGCCTTAGGTCACCAGTCTCTTGGTCGAACCTTTATTTATTTCTCCTTTTCTGCTAGGTGCTGTTCTTAGCTATAGCAGAATCACAGAAGAGAGGATTTGAGTCATTGAAGCATTTTAATATTAGGATTTTGGTATCCGATGAGATCTTAGCCATAGAGTATAGTAGTACGTTTTACAGATGGCAAAAGTGAGATTCTGATGTATAAAGCAGTCTGACTCTAGAGGTGGTAGAGCCTAGAGCCCGGCCTTCCCACCCTTCACACTGGGTGCCTTCTGTGACACCGGATTGCCTCTCTAACCTGTTGTGCTTTCTAGTCCTCACCTTTGGCTGAACGAATGTAATTTCTTTCCCAGTCTCCCACTGCACACTCTGGAACTTCTTTAAAAGTTCTTCTAAAGTGAAAAGAGACATAGCATATGCTGTCCCATTCCCAGCCACTTTCTAAATGAGTGAAGGATAGCCAAGGGGAGTGAAGATAATGCATTCATATTCTTAGGGAATTTTCCCTGGAAGAGATGAAAAGTTGAGGCAATCTCAGTTATGCCTTAGGAAGGACTTTATTCCATGTTGTAGAGGCTGTGACAGAAGTTTGAGGTCAGGCTTACTAGTCAAAGAGTAATTAAAATATTACATTAAAAAAGATGCCCAGCCTGAGCAATATAGTCATGTGACATTTCTACAAAAATTTTTAAAAAATGAAAAATTAACTGGGCGCAGTGGTGCATACCGGTAGTCTCCCCTACGCAGGAGGCTGAGGCAGGAGGATCACTTGTGCCCAGGAGTTTGAGACTGCAGTGAGTTATGATCACGCCACTGCACTCCAGCCTGGGCAACAGAGTGAGATTCTGCCTCTGGAAAAAAAAAAAAAAGATTACCTTATCTAGCAGGGTTTTTTTTTTTTTTTTAGACAGAGTCTTGCTCTGTTGCCCAGGCTGGAGTGCAGTGGCGCATCTTGGCTCACTGCAACCTCTGCCTCCCAGGTTCCAGCGATTCTCCTGCCTCAGCCTCCAGAGCAGCTGGGGTTACAGGCATGCACAACCATGCCCAGCTAATTTTTGTATTTTTTAGTAGAGATGGAGTTTCACCACATTGGCCAGGCTGGTCTCGAACTCCTGACTTCAGGTGATCTGCCTGTCTTGGCCTTTCAAAGTGCTGGGATTATAGGCATGAGCCACTGTGTCTGGCCTCTAGCAGCTATTTTTATAGTAATTCAAATAAGGTTAACTTAGTAGAATATGTTCTCCAAGTTGTTTTTGTAAAAATGACTTTGACATTATATAACATAATCTTAAAAATCCACCAGGATAGCAAATTATTAGTTCTAGGCCTACCTGTGGGTCAACAAAAAGTAGACTCCTGAATGGCCCTTTAATAGAGGCTGTTAAATGTGTCAGAGATTTTTAATGCTGATTTATACTAACAGGTAAAATTTTAAGGGAAAGTCCTTCTGAGACTGATTGCTGTGGGCAAACTAAATGCTTTAGCTGAGAGTATGCTTATAACCCATTTTTTTCCAGAAATGTAATCAGCCCGACATAGGAATTAATTGAAGCATTCATTGTCCAACTGTTCAACCTCCCCACCAAGGTAAAGGGTATTTGCGATTGAGTCTGGCTACCTAGCAAATGATCAATGTCTACCTATGACAACTCTCTGTTGCATTTCCTTCTTTAGATTATATTTCTTGTCTTGAAATACACAATGACAATACTTGGATATTTGGAGAAAAAGGCAGAGAAGTAAGGAAAACCTTCCCATTATATGCTGAACCCATTTTCTAGGCTAACAACTATGATACCAAGAACATCATAGTGGCTAGTCTAACTCAGTAGTGGATCATAACACTAGAATTTATAATAAAATATTTAGCCATATTAATAACAGAAATTTCTTTCCTGGAGAAAATTAGATATAATGTTATTCAAATTTAAATATATAGTAAAGAAGAAATAAAAGCTGTGAGGGAATTAAGGCCTGCCACAAAGAAAAGATTAGAATATGACTGTTATCTTTGTTTCTACATTTTAAAATATTATACACTTTCATTCTTATATAAGTTTTCTAGATTACTTTCAAAGTAACTTATATTGCACAGAGTTTTTGCTGACATGAAGAAAGTGATCTTGAATATTCTTCAGTTAACTTTTAATAAACTATTTTTATATGTAAGGTTAATATGAAGAACAGCCTTCTACAGCTTGTTAAAATAGAGGGAACTTTTTGTTCTAAGGCATTCACTCTCTCTTGTTACTTCCTTCGTATTCTCTAAGGCCTCTCCCTGTCTTTGGAGATTTGCCTGTTTGGCACAGTTCTGATTTTCTCCGGAGAATGTCTTTTTCCCTTGGGAGGTGAGATTCGAGCTTCCTTTGCATATTGGTGCTTTCTCCTATTACAAATATAAAAATAAAAATAAATTTTCGGTGATTTACACTACACGATCCATTTGATGAATTATTTTTCCTGCTCTTTGCAGACGATGATTATCCTCGGGATCCTTTCATTGGGGTCCTGTTTGCTTTCACAATGCCAGAAAATTTTGCTTTATTTATCATTTTTAAAACAGTTCTCAAAGCCCTTCTGAATTTCATACATTTACGAATGTATACGATGCATTTATTAGTCAGGATTTTTTTTTGGATGTGAGTAACAGAAACCCCACTCAAACTAGTTTAAGCAAAAGTGACTTTATGTTCTGGAAGTGGGCAGTACTGATGCCATACAACAATGTTAGTGTGCCTAATGCCACAGAACTAGCCACTTGAAAATGGCTTTAAAAAAGTAACTTTAGCTGGGCGTGGTGGCTCATGCCTGTAATCCCACCCAGCACTTTGGGAGGCTGAGGCAGGTGGATCACCTGAGGTTAGGAATTCAAGACCAGCCTGGCCAACATGGAGAAATCCCGTATCTACTATTTACACAAAAATTAGCTGGGCATGGTGGCAGGCACCTGTAATCCCAGCTACTTGGGAGGCTGAGGCAGGAGAATTGCTTGAACCTGGGAGGTGGAGATTGCAGTGAGCTGAGATTGCACCATTGCACTCCAGGCTGGGTGACAGAGAAAGACTCCGTCTCAAAAAAAAAAAAAAAAAAAAAAAAAAAAAAGACTTCACTCCCTTCCATATCAGAAAGTCTAAGGTGATGTCAGGCAATTGTGTTTTTTTTTTTCCTCCATCCCTTGGACATTCAATATTTAATTTCTCAGCATCCCTTTCTTAAGCTCCAAAAGTACAAGTTTTCATGAGTCCATGGCAGAAATATGTGGGTGGCTTTATGGAGAAGGTGACCCTTCAACTGTGGTTATTGGTTTGGGAGCAATTAAAAGAAGAGCTTGAGCTAAGAAGTGAAGTTGGGAAAGCCCAGGTAAATGTTTCTCTTTGGCTGTAGAATGCCATGTTCAATGGCAGAAGGGGAGTGGTACAGCTGAGCTCCAAAAAGGTAGGGGGGACTAGCAGGAAGTCCCACTGGTATTTCAGACATCCCTGGAGAATGGAGGGAAGGTAAGTGAGGGTCAGTAGTTGCTGTCTTAAAGAAGGCAGTTGAGCCAGGTGTTGTGGCTCATGCCTGTAATCCCAGCACTTTGGGAGGCCAAGGCAGGTGAATCACAAGGTAAGGAGTTCAAGACCAGCCTGGCTGAGATGGTGAAACCTTGTCTCTACTAAAAACACAACAATTAGCTAGGCATGGTGGCAGGTGCTTGTAATCTCAGCTACTTTGGAGGCTGAGGCAGAGAATTGCTTCAGAGGTTACAGTGAGCTGAGATCATGCCACTGCACTCCAGCCTGGGCAACAAAGCGAGACTTTGTCTGAAGAAAAAAAAAAAGGAAAAAAAAAAAAAAAAAAAAGGCAGAGACACCTGCTCCTGGGAATTTGGAAGGGAAAAAATGTTGGAGAAGAGTAACCTCACTAAACATCTTTCATTCCTTCTATTGGAATGTCTTTTTTATCCTTTTGGGTACAGGACAGTCTTCCATCTTTTTGCCATTTTGCAAGAAAGATCTCTCCTGAAATATCCCAGGCAAATGAGAATCCATCTATTTTGGTGCCCTGAACTTGACCATTATTTTTTCCTTTTATTTTATTCTAGTGTTTCCACTGTGATTTTCATTAGTTAAAAACTCTTATGTAAATATTCGCACTATTGCCCATCTTATTCCATCCGTCAATAGGAAGCAGAGGGAACAAATGTTTCAGTCCAGAAGTGAAGGGCTTTGTGGCTGAGTGTTCTTTCTTTGGGGACCAATTACTCCAATGTTTTTGGAAACTCTGTGGGAGTTGTATATTCTGAGCTGAACCATAGACTTTTTAGATCTGGAAAGAACCTAAAAAAAAAAAAAAAAAAACAAACATACCGTCCAACCCATTCATTTAACAGATGAGAAAACCCGAATCCCACAGTTGTTAAATAAGCCTCTCATACTTTTATTACCTTGAAGGATAAAAATCTCAAGGGTAATTAAAGGGAAAAAAAGCAAGCACAATGAACTAACTCCTCCCATTTCATGAAGTAAATGAAAATGTGTATACAGCTAATTTAAGAAAAACATTTTAAACTTTAAGGCTTATATACTTTAGTAGCTAGGACTAAAATTAAGAAATACAAAATTAAATAAGTCCTCCAGTGATACTTCTATTATTGATTGTTACCACATT
>PVKV010031951.1:0-20402 GCA_004027835.1 Alouatta palliata | reverse complement strand
AAAAAAAAAAAAAAAAAAAAAAAAAAATCAGGGTCTTTTAGAAAGGAGGAAGGTGCTGACAGCCTCATCTTCAAATCTGCCTCCACAGCACCTCCCTGTGGCCAATCTCCATCTGGCCAAGTCAGTCCCCTTCTTAGAGCCCTTCCACCAATTTCTACGAGATTCTGTGAAGTCAAATACAAACTCCACAGCATGCACTCTAGGCCATAACTGGACTTGATTGCTTCTCCAGCACTGTCACTGGCTCCTCCCTGGCTCACTTTTAGCAGTACCGAAACAGTGAGCCTTTGACAGTTCCCTGCACACGCTTGGTCCAGGACACCTTTCCTGACTTCTCGGGGGCAGCTCTTACCATTCACAACTCACAACAGTGTATTCACAAAAATACATTGTTAGGTGGTGAAAAGGTCAGATCATCTCTGTTCAAAATCTACCAGGACTCCTATTTCACCCAGAGATAGCTTAGGTCCCTACAGTTGCATATAGGCCCTTACACGTGAAACTTCTGGACCAAAGATTATGAAGCCTACATATTGCAATGTTGCTTTCCCCAGAGAGTATACCATATTACACTCCCATAATGGATTAGAGTGTACTCCTGTAAACCAGCAACGAGTGCTATCAATTTTAAACTTTTTGGTAAATTGTTAGATAGTAACTTATTATTTTTATTTGCATGTATAGGATTACTTGTAAGGTGGACTCTTTTTCCATACTGGTTAACCAGTTATGTTTTCGCGTCGGTAAAGACATAAAAGTTTGGCCAAGCATAGTGACTTATGCCTGTAATCCCAGCACTTTCAGAGGCTGAGGTGGGAGGATCACTTGAGCCCAGGAGTTTGAGACCAGCCTGTACAACATGGGGAGACTCTGTCTCTACAAAAAATACAAAACTTAGCTGGGCATGGTGGCACACACCTGTAGTTCCAGCTACTTGGGAGGACTGCTTGAGCCAGGAGGTCAAGGCTGCAGTGAGCTGTGATCGCACCACTGCCCTCCAGCCTGGGTGACAGAGCGAGATCTTGTCCCAAAAAAATAAAAAAAGAGAGAGAGAGAGACAAGTTTTTTTAATGTATCGATCTTGATGTTCTCCCTCCTGTCTTTTCTCCTCCCCACTCACCTGCAGTCTTTCTTTCCTTCATTTCCTTCTCATTTTTCTGTCACATCATTTCTCTTCCAGCAACTACTGAATAATAACTCCATATCTGCACCTACTATGTGCCATGCAATTTCCTAAGTACTTTACCTGCACTGATTCTAACTTTACCAATGTAGTCACTGTTCCCATTTGACAGATGAGGAACTGGAGACTCAGAGAGAGTAGGTAATTAGCCCAAAGCACAGACTAAGCATCGTCATCTCTTCCTTCCTGCACCACAATGCATCCCAGTTCATCTGTCCATATCTATCTTTGTCAACTGAGGTTTATCTTTTTATCTTCCCCATTTCTCCTCTGAGGAGTCTTTATTCGTTTTGATGCTCCATTTTAAATTACCCATGTTTCTTTCTCCTGCTTTATCGGTTCTCTCTGGGTTTCTTCCTCCTCCTACACCTCCTTCCTCTCAGCAAACCGACTTATTATGGGGCGCTTATCTCCGTCCTTCCTCCTTTCCCTCCATGCAGCAGCCTTTGACCTAAGCCTGGTGAAATAAACACTGCAGGCCGGGCGCGGTGGCTCACGCCTGTAATCCCAGCACTTTGGGAGGCCGAGGCGGGTGGATCACGAGGTCAAGAGATCGAGACCATCCTGGTCAACATGGTGAAACCCCGTCTCTACTAAAAATACAAACATTAGCTGGGCATGGTGGCACGTGCCTGTAGTCCCAGCTACTTGGGAGGCTGAGGCAGGAGAATTGCTTGAACCCAGGAGGCGGAGGTTGCGGTGAGCCAAGATTGCGCCATTGCACTCCAGCCTGGGTAACAAGAGCGAAACTCCATCTCAAAAAATATATATAAATAAAATAAATAAATAAATAAATAAATAAACACTGCAATACAGACCTGGCAAAGGAGTGGGAAGTAGGGAAAAGTCAGAGAAGGAGAGGCCGGGCTCAATGGCTCACGCCTGTAATCCCAGCATTTTGGGAGGCCAAGGCGGGCGGATCACCTGAGGTCAGGAATTCAAGACCAGCCTGGCCAACTGGCAAAACCCTATCTCTACTAAAAATACAAAAATTAGCCGGGCAGGATGGTGGGCACCTGTAATCCCAGCTACTCCAAAGTCTGAGGCAGGAGAATTGCTTGAACCTGGGAGGCGGAGGTTGCAGTGAGCCGAGATCACACCACTGCACTTCAGCCTGGTGACAGAGCAAGACTCCCTCTTAAAAAAAAAAAAAAAAAAGGCCAGTCATCATGGTGATTCACTTCTGTAATCCCAGCACTTTGGGAGGTCGATGCAGGCGGATTGCCTGAGGTCAGGAGTTGGAGACCAGCCTGGCCAACATGGTGAAATCCACATCTATTAATAATACAAAAATTATCTGGGCATGGTGGTACACACCTGTAATTCCAGCTACTCAGGAGGCTGAGGCAGGAGAACCACTTAAACCCAGGAGGCAGAGGTTGCAGTGAGCCAAGATTGTGCCATTGCACTCCAGACTGGGCAATAAGAGTGAAACTCTGTCTCAAAAAAAAAAAAAAAAAGGGAAGGAAGAAAAAGAGTAGGTGGAATCTGGCAGTGTGGGGAGCAAGACAGGAAGACTGTTTTCATGAGGCGAAGGCCAGGAATGTGACTGTCGGGGAGCGGAGGAGACGTGAGCATACAGGTAGTTATGTATTGAGGTTACCAAGGATTTGGGGCTTTTGTGAGTGAGAAGAACATGGGTTTGAAAAAGAGATTAGAGGGCCAGGCACAGTGACTCACGCCTGTAATCCCAGCACTTTAGGAGGCTGGGGTGAGAGGAACGCTTGAGCCCATTAGTTTAAGATTAGTTTGGGCAACATAAGGAGACCTCATCTCCACAAAAAAATTAAAAATTAGCCAGGCGTGGTGGCAAGCACCTGTGGTCCCAGCTACTCAGGAGGCTGAGGTGGGAGGATCACCTGAGCCCAGAAGTCAAAGCTACAGTGAGCTGTGATCAGGCCACTGCCCTCCAGCTTAGGCAACAGAGCAAGCCCCTATCTCGAAAAAAGAAAGATTGGGAAGCGTGACGATCTCAGAGGGGCTTGAGTCTCAGAGAAGCAGTACTGTGGGTCCCATCAACAGTAGACTGGATAAGGAAAATGTGGTACATACACAATGGGCTACTATGCAGCCATAAAAATAAATGAGATCATGTCCTTTGCAGGGACCCAGTTCGAACTAGAGGCCATTATCCTTAGCAAACTAACACAGGAATAGAAAACAAAATACTGCATGTTCTCACTTATAAATGGGAGCCATGATGACAGCACATGGACACATAGAGTGGAACAGCAGATGCTGGGGCCTTCTAGAGTAGAGGGTGGGAGGAGGGAGAGGATCAGGGAAAGTAGTTAATGAGTACTAGACTTAGCACCTGGGTGACGAAATATCTGTACAACAAACCCCCGTGACACGAGTTTACCTGTTTACCATTACAAGTACCCTTGAACTTAAAAGTTAAAGAAAAGAGAATTCATTTGCTAAGATTTTAAATTTTGTAGTGTTAGGATTATTACTTTGATTTTGGTTTTTGATTTTGACTTTATGCTTTTTGGTCCTATTTACATGTTGATCTTTGTGACAGGTATTTTAATAATGGACTTAAAGAGCCTGTGGACCCTAATATGAGACATTATAAGTATAGTAGGGGTCACCTCTGGGATGTGTGACATCAGTTGTTAACCTCAATGTGAAACTAGAGTTTAGAAGGCGGAGACTGCAGTGAGCCGAGATTGTGCCACTGCACTACAACCTGGGTGACAGTGCGAGACTCTGTCTCAAAAAAAAAAAAACCTTAATCTGTTTCTATCCTGTTTTAGTTTTTTACTTGAAATTTTACTTCAATTATTACTTAAAATTTTTTTCATCAAAAAATTATTTACATTCTTTCATATAGCTTTATGACCATAGAGATAACAAAATAAGTAAAGACTACTTGGCATAATGGAATGGAAATAATAATAAACATTTACTGAGTGAATGTTTTGCTCTTGATACCGTGCTTAAAAATTAAGTCCTTCACATATACTAACTCCTTTAATTACCTTATAATTTTAGTAGGTAGATGACATTCCTTTTCCTTTTCCTTTTCCTTTCTTTTTTTTCTGGAGACAGGGTCTCGCTGTGTCACCCAGGCTGGAGTACAGTGGAGGAAGCATAGCTCACTGCAGCCTCAACCTCCCAGGCTCAAGCAATCCTCCCACCTCAGCCTTTTAAGTAGTTGGGACTACAAGCGTGAGCCACGATGCCCAGCTAATTTTAAAATTTTTTGTAGAGATGAGGTCTTCCTACATTGCCCAGGCTGGTCTTGAACCATGTGATCCTCTAGCTTTGGCCTCTCAAAGCACTGGGATTACAAGCATGAGCCACCGTGCCTGGCCTAACATTATTCTTATAAATGAGGAATTTAAAAATTCATATAGGAGAAGCATCTTGCCTAAGATACAAAAAATTTTTTTTTATTTTTGAGATGGAGCCTTGCACTGTCGCCTGGGCTGGAGTGCAGTGGCATGATCTTGGCTCACTGCAACCTCCTCCTCCTGCATTCAAGTGATTCTCCTGCCTCAGCCTCCCAAGTATCTGGGATTACAGGCGCCCACTACCATGTCCAGCTAATTTTTTGTATTTTTAGTAGAGACGGGGTTTCATTGTGTTGACCAGGCTGATCTCAAACTCCTGACCTTGTAATCTGCCTGCTTTGGCCCCCTAAAGTGCTGGGATTACAGGCGTGAGCCACCACGCCTGGCCCCAAAATGTTACTTAACTGATCTGAAACATGGCGAAACCCCATCTCTACTAAAAATCCAAAAAAATTAGCTGAGTGTGATGGCATGTGCCTGTAGCCCCAGCTATTTGGGAGGCTGAGGCAGGAGAATCACTTCCTGCCTGAGAGGGAGCAGAACCCTGAATGACTGTCTGATCCTCCCCCTTGCCCACACCAACGCAGGGCCTATGATTACCAGACACTCCCATCCCTACCCTCTCCCCAGAACAGCTTGCAGAAGGGTGTGTGTGATATAAATCACTGCCCGGAGCAACCTGAACTGAGAACCAGCCCCAGCCCTAGACCTGTTCTTTCAGGAAGCCCTCCTAGCAGCAGCCTCCCTATTGCCCCTAGTGGCCCTCCTTGTCCTCCCTACCAGAGCAGAGAGGGACTGAGTGAAGGTTCCCTTACCAAGATTTCCCCACAACTCCCCCAGCCCAGGGCCAGCTCATCCTGATTGTCACTTTTAAGTTTATGCCCGAAGCCCAGCCAGCGTGGTTCATACTTAGCCTAGACCACACAAGAGATCCGCAGAGCGCACAACCCAGGCTTCCCCACTTCCCTGGCAGAGCTCCAGAACCAAAAGCCTGGGGAGTTGGCCTGGGCCCTAATGAGGCCCTCAGGGATAAGGCAGGGGCACCTCTCCCACTTGTCTGGGGAAGCTTCAGAGTTAGGAGCCCCCTTCCCTAGTTCTGACCTGCCCAGGCCCTTTCCCCCGAGCTTTCTCTCTTTGCTCCGGCAGTGGGTAGCCGGGTGAGCCAGGAGCTGCATTACACCAAGGAGAAGCTGGGGGAGGAGGCTGCATACACCTCTCAGATGCTGATACAGACCTCACGCCAGGAGGGAGAGAACATCCTCACGCCCGAAGCACTTGGCCTCCACCTCCAGGCAGCTCTCACTGCCAGTAAAGTCCAAGTATCACTCTATGGGAAGTGAGTCTAGCTGAGCCCCTGAGCAGCTGGGGGTGAAGCGTGCCGTGGGGTTTCTGGAGTGGGAATCCCCCTCTTCTGCTGATCTCCTGTGCCCTTGGCTATTGCAGGTCCTGGGATTTGAACAAAATCTGCTATAAGTCAGGGGTTCCCCTTATTGAAAATGGAATGATTGAGCGGGTAAGTGTCCTGAGAGGGAGTAGAGGCGGAACCTTTTCCGTGGCGTGGGAGGACTCAGAGAGACGCGACAAGCCCCACATCCTGCAATCCTCCCCCTTAAAACTAAGGAGGGGGCTTGCAGAGGGCATCCTACAAAGGCTGTGGGGCAGGACTGATGTGGCCCGGGTGTCCCTGGCAGATGATTGAGAAGCTGTTTCCGTGCGTGATCCTCACACCCCTCGACTGCTTCTGGGAGGGAGCCAAACTCCAAGGGGGCTCCGCCTACCTGCCGTGAGTGCCAGAGCGGCTCCGGGCCCTCTTCATCTCCTGCTGGAGACTCTCCCAGGAGAAAGGAGGGGTTGGGGGAATGAGGATGACCAAAAAGACCTGATTACCTCCCAGGCCGGGAACAGAGCATGGGCTTCCGCAGGGCGCTCTCCACATCCCCCTTCTCCTTCCCTCTGAAGGAAGGAAGACCATCTTATTTAGACAAAACTAAACACAAAGATCTGTTAGATCTGAGCAAAGGAGTAAAAGATACTCAGAAAGAGGCTTTGCTGGGGGGAATTACCTAGGTGTCTGCTAAGCTGTTGCCCAGGCCAGAAAGAAAACCTGCTACAGGTGTGTGCCTGCTGGTTATATATTAGAACCAAGCACAGATAGCTTGGTAAAGGACTCAGTGGGACCTTTCTGGGCCCTTTCTATGTCTTAGGTAACCCTGCCCTGAGATCCTCTTGTACCCATCTACGGCTCACTGCAGCACCCTGGTGGGCCCATGCAGCCTGGCAGTTCTGAGAAGCTGAGCCTTGCACACCCTCCATATTGAGGGACAAATCGGCAGATAGGAGAAGATTAGGGCACGGCATGGGGCCCCAGTAGCAGTTTGGAGCCTGGGTTTTCATCCCTGACCCTCGCCAACCATGGGCTCTCCCCTCAGTGGCCGCCCGGATATCCAGTGGACCAACCTGGACCCAGAGCAGCTGCTGGAGGAGCTGGGTCCCTTTGCCTCCCTTGAGGGCTTCCGGGAGCTGCTAGACAAGGCACAGGTGGGCCAGGCCTACGTGGGGCGGCCCTGTCTGCACCCTGACGACCTCCACTGCCCACCTAGTGCCCCCAACCATCACAGCAGGCAGGTGGGTTCCAGCCAGGTCTGCAGGGAAAGGCTGTTTTCCTTCCCTTTCTCCTCCTCATACACTCCTATATTCTGGGGGAGCGGACAGCTCTGTGCCCTGACCCCCACTTCCTGGCCATTATTACCCTGCTCCCACTGTGCCAGGACCCCAGTGTTCCATTCCCATTCCTTATCCTATGGAACCCTCAAGTGGTATATGAATCCCCTTTTCCTTTTATAAGGCTGGACTTTCTTTTTGAGTCTTGCTCTGTCGCCAGGCTGGAGTGCAGTAGCTCGATCTTGGCTCACTGCAACCTCAGCTCAAGCAATTCTGCCTCAGCCTCCCAAGTAGCTGGGATTACAGGCACTCGCCACAATACCTGGCTAATTTTTGTTTTTTCAGTAGAAATGGGGTTTTACCATGTTGGCCAGGCTGGTCCCAAACACCTGACTTTAGGTGATCCACCTGCCTCGGCTTCCCAAAGTGCTGGGATTACAGGTGTGAGCCACTGCGCCCGGCCGAGGCTGGACTTTTTATCAAAATAGACTCATATAGGGAAACTAAGAACACAGTAGATCAGCATGAATATCATACCTGGTTTCCCAGGTGTCTTTACAGCCCTGCGAATGTGGTCCTTCAGAATCCACCAAAGCAACGCCAGCTCCTCCCAGCAGCCTACCCTCTGCTCCCCCTTGTGGTTTCCTAGTTATCCTCGGCCAGAGCCTTAAGCATTAACCCCTCCTATTCCCCTCCAGGCTCCCAATGTGGCTGACGAGCTGAGTGGGGGCTGCCATGGCTTTTCCCACAAATTCATGCACTGGCAGGAGGAACTGCTGCTGGGAGGCACGGCCAGAAATCCCCAAGGACAGCTGCTGAGGTAGGGCCTCCCCTGGGTGTTGGTGAGGGGACTCCATGCATGAGAATCCATACTGTAATGTCAGGCAGCTCTGGCAAAAGCCCCTGCGCATTCTTGCCAGGTGTCTAGGCCAGGCTGACCCCTGGTTCCCCCCAACACCCCTTGCCAGGTGTCTGGACCAGTCTGACCCCTGGTTCCCCCCCGACAGCCCTTGCCAGGTGTCTGGGCCAGCTCTGACCCTGGTTTCCCTGCACACCCTCACCAGGAGTCTGGGCCAGCTCTGACCCCTGGTTCCCCCGCACCCCCCACCAGGGCAGAGGCCCTGCAGAGTACCTTCTTGCTGATGAGTCCCCGCCAGCTGTACGAGCATTTCCGGGGTGACTATCAGACGCATGACATAGGCTGGAGTGAAGAGCAGGCTGGCACAGTGCTACAAGCTTGGCAGCGGCGCTTTGTGCAGGTCAGTCAGTATGGACAAGGACAAGGGGGATGCCCTGAGGCCACTCCCTCCTCCTGCCCCCTCAGATCCACCCTGTTTCTCCAGCTGGCCCAGGAGGCCCTGCCTGAGAACGCTTCCCAGCAGATCCACGCCTTCTCCTCCACCACCTTGGATGACATCCTGCATGCATTCTCTGAAGTCAGTGCTGCCCGTGTGGTGGGAGGCTACCTGCTCATGGTGGGTCCTGCACTGGGCACCTTGCTCCCACCCTGCCTCCACCCAGTGCCCACCCTGGGAGCCCCTGTCTGAGACTGCCCTTTCTCCCCACAGCTGGCCTATGCCTGTGTGACCATGCTGCGGTGGGACTGTGCCCAGTCCCAGGGTGCCGTGGGCCTCGCTGGGGTGCTGCTGGTGGCCCTGGCGGTGGCTTCAGGCCTTGGGCTCTGTGCCCTGCTCGGCATCACCTTCAATGCTGCCACTACCCAGGTACGCCAGGACTGCAGGGCCAACTCAGTGCCAGTCGCCAGGCTACATGGGTCCTCCAGCTGCCCACTCTCTGCTCCTCCAGGTGCTGCCCTTCCTGGCTCTGGGAATTGGCGTGGATCACATATTCCTGCTGGCACACGCCTTCACAGAGGCTCTGCCCGGCACCCGTCTCCAGGTGGGGCCTTGTCCTCCAGGGCTCATCTGAGGCAGCTCAGCCTATTGGTTAAGAGCCTCTTGGTTCAAGTGACCTTGGGCTGCTAATGAACCTCAGTGCCTCAGTGTCCCCATCTGTAAACAGGGGGAATACTAGTGCTGTGTCCCAAGGGTTGTTGTTTGGATCCGTAAGATAACTCAAGTTGAGTGCTTAGAACAGCCCATGACATGTGCATGGTACCCAATAAATGCTAGCTGCTATATTATGACTGCCCCACCTCCACACCCCAAGTTCCTGAGCCTCCCCTTGACTCTGCCTTGACACAGCCCCTCCCTTGTGACCTGAGGGCAGGTCCCCCCTCTGTCCTGGCAGGACCGCATGGGCGAGTGTCTGCAGCACACGGGCACCAGTGTGGTCCTCACATCCATCAACAACATGGCCGCCTTCCTCATGGCTGCCCTCGTTCCCATCCCTGCACTGCGAGCCTTCTCCCTGCAGGTGAGGCCTCACACGGGGCAGCCCAGGGCAGGTGTGGAGCTGAGGCCGAGCTTCATCCAGCCTTCATGCCCCTCCTGTCCGTCCCCCAGGCGGCCATAGTGGTTGGCTGCACCTTTGTAGCCGTGATGCTTGTCTTCCCAGCCATCCTCAGCCTGGACCTACAGCGGCGCCGCTGCCAGCGCCTGGATGTGCTCTGCTGCTTCTCCAGGTACTGTCTGCACCCCAGCCCTCCTCCCGTGACCCACGCCAGCGTGTCCCCTCACCAGCATTTCAGGGCATAGACCTCTTATCCACTCTCTGCCTCTTCCAGTTCCTGCTCTGCTCGCGTGATTCAGATCCTCCCCCGGGAGCTGGGGGACAGGACAGTACCAGTGGGCATTGCCCACCTGACAGCCACAGTTCAAGCCTTTACCCACTGTGAGGCCACCAGCCAGCATGTGGTCACCATCCTGCCTCCCCAAGCCCACCTGGTGCCACCACCTTCTGACCCACTGGGCTCTGAGCTCTTCAGCCCTGGAGGGTCCACACGGGACCTTCTAGGCCAGGAGGAGGAGCCGAGGCAGAAGGCAGCTTGCAGGTCCCTGCCCTGTGCCCGCTGGAATCTTACCCATTTTGCCCGCCATCAGTTTGCCCCCTTGCTGCTCCAGTCACAGGCCAAGGTAAGACTGGGTGGAGCAGGGCAGAGACTTAGCATCTCTGGGCCCAGGCGGGCGGAGGGCTTAGTCCACCGCCTGAGGGGCTGGGGGGCAGCCCTGGGGCCTCCAGCTGAGTTGCCATTTCCCACAGGCCATTGTGCTGGTGCTTTTTGGTGCTCTTCTGGGCCTGAGCCTCTATGGAGCCACACTGGTGCAAGACGGGCTGGCCCTGACGGATGTGGTGCCTCGGGGCACCAAGGAGCATGCCTTCCTGAGCGCCCAGCTCAGGTACTTCTCCCTGTACGAGGTGGCCCTGGTGACCCAGGGTGGCTTTGACTACGCCCACTCCCAACGCGCCCTCTTTGATCTGCACCAGCGCTTCAGTTCCCTCAAGGCCGTGCTACCACCACCAGCCACCCAGGCACCCCGCACCTGGCTGCACTATTACCGCAACTGGCTACAGGGTGAGAGGCGAGGAGACTGGCAGGGTGGTGTGCTGCAGGCAGAACCGCCCTTGGGCCACCAGCTAACAGAACCCTATGCTGGTCCCTCCCAGGAATCCAGGCTGCGTTTGACCAGGACTGGGCTTCTGGGCACATCACTCGATACTCGTGCCGCAATGGCTCTGAGGATGGGGCCCTGGCCTACAAGCTGCTTATCCAGACCGGAGACTCCCAGGAGCCTCTGGATTTCAGCCAGGTTGGGAAAGGGCTGGGGGGTTGGGGAGCACAGTGGCTGCAGGCTTCTGGGCCCAGGCTTCAGCCCTCTCTGCTCTGCAGCTGACCACAAGGAAGCTGGTGGACAGAGAGGGACTGATTCCACCCGAGCTCTTCTACGTGGGGCTGACCATGTGGGTGAGCAGTGACCCCCTGGGTCTGGCAGCCTCACAGGCCAACTTCTATCCCCCACCTCCTGAATGGCTGCACGACAAATACGACACTACGGGGGAGAACCTTCGCAGTGAGTCCTAGGGGGAGCTCAGCAAGATCCTCAGCCTCGCCCACACAAGCCCTGAGCCTGAGGCCCTGCCTGCTCTGCCCCATGCTCACCGCCTGGTCCCTTTCCCTCTTCTCCCTTCCCCTCCCCTCCGCAGTCCCTCCAGCTCAGCCTTTGGAGTTTGCGCAGTTCCCCTTCCTGCTGCGGGGCCTCCAGAAGACTGCAGACTTTGTGGAGGCCATCGAGGGGGCCCGGGCAGCATGTGCAGAGGCAGGCCAGGCTGGGGTGCACGCCTACCCCAGCGGCTCCCCCTTCCTCTTCTGGGAGCAGTATCTGGGCCTGCGGCGCTGCTTCCTGCTGGCCATCTGCATCCTGCTGGTGTGCACTTTCCTCGTCTGTGCCCTTCTGCTCCTCAACCCCTGGACAGCTGGCCTCATAGTGAGTCCTTGCAGGAGTGGGGACAGAGAGGCCCAGTGGCACCCGCACCCTACCCTGCCCAGCCTGTCAGCCCTCCTGCCAGGAGCCCTCCATGAGCCCTGCCTCCCCCAGGTGCTGGTCCTAGCGATGATGACCGTGGAGCTGTTTGGTATCATGGGTTTCCTAGGCATCAAGCTGAGCGCCATCCCCGTGGTGATCCTCGTGGCCTCTGTAGGCATTGGCATTGAATTCACAGTACATGTGTCTCTGGTGAGCACAGGCACCCCGGGGAGGGCCCAGTCAGCTGATTCAGTATTCAACAAATATTGTTCAAACCCTTACTATGTGCTAGGTACTATTTAAGAATTTGGGCCAGGCACAGTGCCCCATGCCTGTAATCCCAGCATTTTGGGAGGCCAAGGCGGGCGGATCACCTGAGGTCGGGAATTCAAGACCAGTCTGGCCAACTGGCAAAATCCCATCTCTACTGAAAATACAAAAATTAGCCAGGCGTGGTGGTGCACACCTGTAATCCTAGCTACTCATGAGACTGAGGCAGGAGAATTGCTTGAACCTAGGAGGCAGAGGTTGCAGTGAGCCAAAATCATATCACATCACTGCACTCCAGCCTGGACAATAGAGCAAGACTCCATCTCAAAAAAAAAAAAAAATTTTTTGGAAAAAAAATGAAAAAGAATATGGGATATAATAGCAATATAGTTTTTTTTACCTCCAAGGAGCTTATATTCTGGGGGTAGAGATAGACAATAACGCCTGGGCGCGGTGGCTCATGCATATAATCCCAGCACTTTGGGAGGCCATGGCGGGTAGATCACCTGAGGTCAGGAGTTCGAGACCAGCCTGACCAACATGGAGAAACCCCATCTTTACTAAAAATACAAAATTAGCTGGGCATGGTGGCGCATGCCTGTGATCCCAGCTACTCAGGAGGCTAAGGCAGGAGAATCACTTGAACCCAGGAGGCAGAGGTTGCAGAGAGCCAAGATCCTGCCATTGCACTCCAGCCTGGGCAAACAAGAGTGAAATTCCATCTCAAAAAGAAAGAAAGAAAAAAAAGAGAGAAAATGGGAACCAATGATTCTTCTGAATAGTTTTACTGTGGACCATTGTGGGATGGCCCGGAAGGGTGACTCACACCTGTAATCCCAGCACTTTGGAAGGCTAAGGCTGGTGGATAGTTTGAGCCAGGAGTTCAAGACCAGCCTGGGCAACAAGGCGAAACCTCATCTCTACAAAAAGATTGTAGGCTGGGCACAGTGGCTCATGTCTGTAATCCCAGCACTTTAGAAAGCCAAGGTGAGCAGATCACTTGAGGTCAGGGGTTCAAGACCAGCCTGGCCAACGTGGTGAAACCATGTTTCGAATAAAAATACAAAAATTAGCCAGGCATGTATTTTTTATTTTAAAAATAAAAATACAAAAATTAGTGTGGCTGGTGTCTGTAATCCCAGCTACTCGGCAGGCTAAGGCAGGAGAATCACTTGAACCTGGGAGGCAGAGGCTGCCGTGAGCCAAGATTATGCCACTGCACTCCAGCCTGGGCAACAGAGCAAGACTCTGTCTCAAAAAAAAAACAAAAAGTAAACCAATTAGCTGGGCATGGTGGTGCATGCCTGTAGTCCCAACCACTTGGGAGGCTGAGGCGGGAGGATCACTTAAACCCCAGAGTTTGAGGCTGCAGTGAGCCATGATTACACCACTGCCCTCCAGC
The DNA here is from genome assembly GCA_004027835.1 of Alouatta palliata. Classification (NCBI taxonomy): domain Eukaryota; kingdom Metazoa; phylum Chordata; class Mammalia; order Primates; family Atelidae; genus Alouatta; species Alouatta palliata. The sequence goes on along the minus strand of PVKV010031951.1, from coordinate 7,163 downwards.
CTAGGCAACACAGTAAGTTCCTGTCTCAAAAAATAAGAAATGGGATGGTAGCAGGATGGCAATGTGGGCTTAATGGAGGGGTTCTACAAAGATACCGGAGATGCAGAGATACCAGAACCGAGGAGGACCTCGCCCAGGGCTGCGTATTCTCTGGCAGAGGAAAGTGGGGACCCACAGCCCAGCCAGACTCCACAAACAGCTCCCTTACTTTCCCCAAAAAAGATCTCGATTATTATTCTAAGAGCAATATATGGTCCTTGAAAACAAATCCAGCATGCAGAAAGATATAAAGGAAGAATTAGTAATCTTCCTAATTCTACTCTGAATTAGGCTACTCTAAAACGCTACTCTGAGAAGTAACCGTTACCACTTCAGCATCTGTCTTCTAGATGGACCAGTTATTATTGCCAAACTTCTAGTTATAGGACCAAATAGTAACTATTTCAGGCTTGGTTAGGCCATAGAGTCTCTGCTCAACTCTGCCATTAAAGCACAAAATTGTTAAGACTAGTCATTAACCAATGGGTGGCTGTTTCAACAATACTTCATTTGCAAAATAAGTGACAGGCTGTAGTTTGCCTACCTTATTTTTGTTGTTTGTTTGAGACAGGCTCTCGCTCTGTTGCCCAGGCTGGAGTATAGAGGCTCTCGCTCTGTTGCCCAGGCTGGAGTATAGAGGCTCTCGCTCTGTTGCCCAGGCTGGAGTATAGAGGTGCCATCTCGGTTTGCTGCAACTTCCGTCTCCCTGACCAAGCGATCCTCCCATCTCAACCTCCCAAGTAGCTGAGACTACAGGCCCACACAACCACACCCGGCTAACTTTTGTATTTGTTATAGAGACAAGGTTCACCATGTTTTCCAGGATGGTCTCAAACCCCCGACCTCAGGTGATCCACCCACCTCAGCCTCCCAAAGTGCTAGGATTACAGACATGAGCCACCATGCCCAACCTTGTTTCTAGAGACAGGGTCTCACTCTCACCCAGGCTGTACCCTATTTTCTACATGTCTCTGTGACTAAGCTCACCAGACCCATCCATCTGGTGTTCCCTAAAAGGACTCATGCATGCTCCCTGTACAGTTCCCATGAACTTAGTTCACCTGGCCTTTTGTGGACCAAGGTATGGTTGAGCTCTGAAGACAGATACAGGTTGGGACATGGATGAGCTGGTCATGACTGGCAGAGGAGCAGCTCCAGGACCGCTCTGTTTTTCTAGGGCTTCCTGACCACCCAAGGTAGCCGGAACCTGCGGGCTGCCCGTGCCCTGGAGTACACATTTGCCCCTGTGACCGATGGGGCCATCTCCACATTGCTGGGTCTGCTCATGCTTGCTGGTTCCAACTTTGACTTCATTGTAAGGTAGGGGAGGGCTTGGGGCAGGGAGGCAGAGCTCAGGGCCGGCCTGGGCTGACTCACCTTCCCCCGCCCCCAACCAGGTACTTCTTCGTGGTGCTGACAGTGCTTACACTCCTCGGCCTCCTCCACGGACTCGTGCTGCTGCCTGTGCTGCTGTCTATCCTGGGCCCGCCACCAGAGGTGACCACACCCTCAGCACTATCCCTCTGTTCCCAGCCCAGGGGACAGGGTAGGGACAAGCAAGGGAAGGGACAGAGCCAGGACAAAATACCCCCTGTGGTACAGACAGGCTCAGCTCACAAGGCCCCTCCCCAACAGGTGCCACCAGCTGAAGGTGGCAGCCTCCTGCTCTCCCCAGACACCATGTTCCTGCCCCTCAGCCCTCCTGGCTGGCTTCTTCATGGGACCCACCTTAGCCTTTTAGGATCCAGAGCAAGGTGCAGGGTTTGCCCCAGGCCTCAACATCCCATCAATTGCCAGCTGTCATATCCTGCTGGAGACCAAGAAGGACCCCAGCTTCCCAACAGTCATGGTGATCCCCAGGGAGACGCTGAAGGGGACAGGAGCCCCAGGGGCCCCTGGGCTCACTGGGGCTGGTGTCTGCCCGCAGGTGATACAGATGTACAAGGAAAGCCCTGAGGTCCTGAGTCCACCAGCTGCACAGGGAGACGGGCTTAGGTGGGGGGCATCCCCCTCCCTGCCCCAGGGCTTTGCCAGAGTGACTACCTCCATGACCGTAGCCATCCACCCACCCCCGCTGCCTGGTGCCTACATCCACCCAGCCTCTGATGAGCCCCCTTGGTCCCCTGCTGCCACCAGCTCTGGAAACCTCAGTTCCAGGGGACCAGGTCCAGCCACTGGGTAAAAGAGCAGCTGAAGCACAGAGACCCTGTGTGAGCTGTGTGAGGTCACTGAGAAGCACTGGGTCAGGTATTAGATGCAGGATGGACCCCTGGAGGGCCCTGCTGCTGCTGGTCCCCCTCTCCTGACTCAGCCGTCATGGACCTCCCTGATATCCATACAGAACAGCCACCGCCTTGCACACTCAGGCCTGTGTAGGCCTGTGTCTGTGTCACGTGAGAGGGAAAGCCAGCACTTCAGGCTGCAGTGCAGCCCTGTCCCCCTTCCCACCCCACACCACTGCCCGCCCAGCAGACCAAGTCCGAGGGACCCTCCAGCACCCTTCCTCAGACCCAGCCTCACCGCCTGGCGACTCCTGGGCAGGCTCTCCGTATCCCTGCTCACCTCCTACCACATCCATTATTTATATGAAGATGTCTATTTTTGTAGTATACATAGATGTTAGCTATGCTGAAAGTTTTATTTTTTAAAGAATGAAATATATTCTATGTGAACTCATCTCAAATGACTTTAGTGCTTTTTCTTGGACAGAGTAGGGAGTTTGCAAGTGAACATTAGCTACTGGAAGGGGATTCTGTGGTACCAGGGCCTGAGGTATTAGCTTCTCTAGGGGAAAGACCCCAGATTCCGGATTTTTGTCATATACTTGGTAATATCATCTGGATTAAGTGCTTACCATACAAAATGATAACAAATTTTGTTGGTGTGAAATCCTACTGTGTTCATTCTGGAGACTGGGAGCAGAAAAAAAAAGAACCCCACCATGTGGCTTTCAGAGCCATCATATTCCCGCTCACCCGCCTCTCCAGACTCACCTCCTCCTTCACCCGCGTGGGAAACACCATGGTAGAGGAGCAGAGCCATGCAGCAGGTGGCAGGTGCAGTGCAGGCGGATAGGAAAGTGGCCAGTTGACGCCGAGATTGGTCAGCAGGGTCTGGGGAGCTTCTCAGGAGGTGTGCAGACCGAGGGAAAGGAGCCAGGTCCAAGAGCAACCTCCAAGGCAGAGGCCTCTGCAAGTTGGTAGTCGGCCTGACAGCTGAGAGGCATCTTTGGCCAGCCAGCGGATCAGTTGCAGGAACTGCCCAGAAACTGAGGTGCCAGCAGCTAGTGAGGACACAATTGAAGCTGTTTATTCTGTGGAGGTTGAACAGCCCCACGGAGCAGAGGCGTTGAAGAGTGGCCACAGCCCTGGAATAGAGCACGGAGCCTCACCCAGCGGCGTGGGGAGGTTTGCAACTGCCCTTTCCCAGCCATCGACTGAGACACATAGACCCTGGGCTCCAACCACCCACTTACCAGGAATGATGCCACCTCACAAACACGGCCTTCTCACATCCCACCCCACCTGGACAAAGGCCAGGAAATCATGTTCTGACCAAAAGACACAAAAAAGAAGAAACGACTACTGCAATTGAATCCACACTAAAATGCCTAAAAAGACTCAAGAGAAGTGGGTAGTTGGTATAGAACCTAAGTACACGGTGTGACCAGCAGGCTTCTGTGGTGCCAGATCTGGAGGTATTAGCTTGTCTAGTTCTGGGTCGGAAAGACCCCAGATTCTGGATTTTTGTCATATACTTGGTAACATCATCTGGATTGAGTGCTTACTACAGGGAAAGAGGCTGGATTTGGGTCCAGTAGTGTTTGGGTCACCAAGGAGGGGCTTCTAGGTGGAGCAGAGAGAACTCACCAGGCCAGAATAGTGCAAAGGGGGTCAGCCAGCTATGCCACCTACCAGCGGAGTAACCCCAGGGCAAGTTAGCCAGCCTTAGTAAGCCTCCTCATCTTCATCTTCCCAGGCCCAGGGAGATCTAGTCTCTGCCTCTCACCCCAGCCTCCCCTCATCAGACACATGGGGCGCCACGGTCTGGACAGGCTGAATTGGTCTTCAGGTCCATTTGCCATTCCCTTTGCCTAGAACACTTTCCCACCTCCCCTTGACGTGACCCCTTATCACCCTTCCAAGTGAACTGGATCGGATGCCATCTCCTCCAGGAGCGGTGGTGTCATGCCTCCTATGAGGTCCCACTGCTCCTGAGTGTCTGTGTCCAGCCGTTTCCCCATCCCTCTCCCTAAGGCCGGAGGCTCACTGCAGGTAAAGAAAGGTGGGACAGGATCCTAACCCCTGGGACAAACACCTGCCCGGCAAAGCACTTGGCACCCAGCACCGCACACGGGGTGTAGGTCCCAGGAGGACCTGCAGAGGAGAGCGAAGGAGAGCAGCAACCCACAGGTCCCAGTGGTCCAGCCCCCGGGGCCCTGCCCGAGCCACCCCAACCAGCCTAGAGCCACCTGTGATTTGCATACCCATGGTACACCACGAAAAGACACCCTCACGATGCTTAGGCTCCCTCCGTGCAGGGGTTTCTGCACTATTTTAGGACATGATGCCTCTTACAGCTGTGTGCATAAACTACACGCAGGGAGTGCGTGCCACGCAAGCACCCAAAAACCATGTGTCTTAAGTGTTAGCTCTCTCTGCGAGGTTTGAAGCGGAAGTCAGACACATACTTTGGTTTCTTTTCAAATCAGGTAGATCTTTTGCCTTTGACTAAAGATTTCCGTGGAGAGAAATAGTTTTGAGTCACTATGGAATTTTTTGAGGCCTTATGTTTCACAATGCTGAATGGCAAGTGTTGAAGATTAGATCTGTGAGCCACACGATTTTGAACTGCGCTTCGTGTTTATTGGCTTCTGTGTGTGCTGCCATGCCCAGTTAATTTTTTTTTCATATTTTGTTGCAGATGTAAGAGATATAAAAATAGTGGAAAGCATTTTCCAGTTGTCACTTAAGCCTTATGTGGCTAGAGGTTCAGGGATGGTATATCTAGGTGCTAGAGGTTTAGTGAGGCTCTTTCAGGCTGATTTTTTTCCCCAATTCAACTGCGAATCCAAACCGTTTATGTGGTGAAGATACAAGGTTCCTTTCCCTATGAAGCTTTTCCTTTATTTTGGGAGGCAGGGACAGAGTTTTGCTCTTGTTACTGAGTCTGGAGTGCAATGGCACAATCTCGGCTCATCGCAACTTCCGCCTCCTGGGTTCAAGCACTTCTCCTGCCTCAGCCTCCCAAGTAGCTGGGATTATAGGTGCATGCCATTATGCCTGGCTAATTTTTTGTATTTTTAGTAGAGACGGGTTTCACCATGTTGGCCAGGCTGGTCTCAAACTCCTGACCTCAGGTAATACCCTCGCTAGGGCCTCCTAAAGTGTTGGGATTACAGGCATGAGCCAGCTTGCCCGGCCCCTGTGGAGCTTTTCTAATGGAACCAAACACAAAACAAATTGAATAAATAACATAAATCCCGGATGAATAATATCTCAGTGAGAAGTGCCCTGTGGAAAGAGTATTTTGATAGAATAGTCTACCTCCTTCCTATTCCCTCTCCATAAGGGAGCTCACCTAGCTTCATGGCTTTAAGTAAATGCCATCTGATAGCTAGTGATCCCCCAATTTATAGCCATCACCTGGTCCTACTGACTCCCACCTTCAAAGCATATGCTTCATCCAACCACATTTTACCACCTCCACTGCTGTCATCCTGGTCCAAGATCTCTTGCTGGATAATTGCAATACCTCCCTAACTATTCTTTCTAGACCATTCTTCTACCTTGCTCTTGCCCTTCTCTATCCCAGTCCTCCATATAACAGTCAAATTCTGGCAGGGTGAGGTAGCTCATGCCTGTAAACCCAGCACTTTGGGAGGCTGAGACGGGAGGAGCACGAGGTTAGGAGATCGAGACCATCCTGGCCAACACAGTGAAACCTTGTCTCTACTAAATACAAAAAAGTTAGCCGGGAGTGGTAGCACGCACCTGTAGTCCCAGCTACTCAGGAGGCTGAGGCAGGAGAATTGCTTGAACCCAGGCAACGGAGGTTGCAGTGAGCGAAGATCGTGCCACTGCACTCCAGCCAGGCTACAGAGCAAGACTCTGTCTAAAAAAAAAAAAAAAAAGCCAAATAATTTTTTTACTTTTCTTTTCTTTCTTTTTTTTTTTCCCACAGGGTCTTGCTCTGTCCACCAGGCTGGAGTGCAGAGGTGCAATCTTAGCTCATTGCAACCTCCACCTCCCAGATTCAAGCAATTCTCCTACCTCAGCCTCCCAAGTAGCTGGGACTGCAGGTGCACGCCACCACACCAGCTAATTTTTGTATTTTTTGTAGAGATGGGATTTCACCAGGTGGACCAAGCTGGTCTCAAACTCCTGGACTCATGTGATTTGCCCACTTTGCCCTCCCAAAGTCCGGGGATTACAGGCAGGAGCCACCATGCCCAGCCCAAATTATTCTTTTGAAGTAAATCTGATCACACATCACTCTCCTCCACAAAACCCTCCAATGCCTTTCCCCATGACACATGGCTCCCTGCAGACCTCTTGTCAAATGTTATCTCATCAGAGGTCTAAATCACTGCCCTGTATGAAACAGTCCCACTCCCACCACATAGCTATCTTTTTAACCTGTTTTCCTTTTCTTCATAGCACAAACTACTCTCTGAATCAGATCATACATTTCTTTACTTGTTTACTGAATGTTTCTCTTAGAATGTTAGCTCCATGGGCCAGGCGTGGTAGCTCACGCCTGTAATCCCAGCACTTTGGGAAGATGAGGAGGGCAGATCACAAGGTCAGGAGTTCCAGACCTGCCTGGCCAACATAGTGAAACCCCATCTCTACTAAAAAATACAAAAAATTGGCCAGGCATGGTGGCTCACGTCTGTAATCCAAACACTTTGGAGGCCAAGGCAGGTGGATCACCTGAGGTCGGGAGTTCAAGATCAGCCTGACCAACATGGGGAAACCCCGTCTTTAAAAAAAAAAAAATACAAAAATACAAAAAATTAGCCAGGCAGCCAGGCATGGGGGGTCACATCTGCAATCCCAGCACTTTGGGAGGCCAAGTCGGATGGATGGCTTGAGGTCAACGGTTCAAGACTAGCCTGCCTA